>JAPDVR010000001.1:1880000-2015000 GCA_026230005.1 Gila orcuttii | reverse complement strand
CTTCTTCTTCTTCTTCTTCTTCTTCTTCTTCGTGTCTTTCAGAAGAACATCCCCAGGTTTCGTCCTGCGTCACTGGATCGCTTCCCAAACAGGTATTATATGTTATATTATGTTAATGAAATATGTTATGTTATATGATATGCTATTATTTTATATTATATTATTTTATGTTATATTATATAATATTATATTGTTATATCATGTTATATTATGTTTTATTATATTATATTATTTTATGTTATATTATACAGTACAACATATTATGTTATAATATATTACATAATATTATACAGAACAAAATATTATATTATGGTATGTTATATTATTTTATAGGCCTTTTATGTTATATTATATTATAAAAAAAATTAACCATTTTAACAAAGTAAAAACATTATTAATAATTTTAAATAATTTCACTGTTCTAATATTATATTTAGTATATATTTCTTATCTAATTTTACATTAAATTATTTCTGAAATTAATAATAATTATGTTATTAAATTTTTATTATAAATATTTAAGTTTTTAATTGTATTTTATTAAAATGCTATGATGTTATTCAAATGTATTACTATATATATATATATATATTTTTTTTTTTTTTTTTTTTTTTAATAAATATTAAATTCTCTGTTGACACTCCAACTCTTGGTCTGCTAAACGATGATAAGAGTGCATGAGCTTTCTCCATCCAGTGCCGTCGCGGGAGGGAGGGGGGGGGGGGGTGCCTGTGCGAACTTGAAATGCGAAAATAATAACTTGAAACTTGAAATAATTTTTGACCTAATTATTTTGCACTGAAATGACACACTGTCGGCTCTGACAGCGTTGCATCACGTGCACCTGCGCAGTATAGCCCATGATTTCAGGAAACCGTACCATGTCAACTAGTGTTATCAGCACAAGAACTGTTGAGGAATATGCAACATCATTTAGACAATTGTATTTGTCATATGTTATAATAACTGACAGACACTATCAGCCGCTCATGTCCGAAGCTGAAGACACCAATAGACTATTAACTTAAAGCTTTTACTCTTAAACACACAAGGCACGTCCACTTTAATAAAAAAACAATATTTATTAAACAAACCAGATCAAGACGAGAGCAAAAACGAAATAAAGTGCATAACTGAAAAATAAAGCATAGGCTCAAAACAAATACAGCGCAATTGCGCAACACCGTCGTCGCGTGCGGGTGTGCCTGCAGTTATAAAACGATTATTACTAATTGGCATATTTCAGTGTTTTATGCCAATTCTTATATGTTCATTCATATAGCAACTCAAAACAGACTGGGCAACCCAACGCAGACAAGTTAGCTCACCGTTTGTAGCTGATATGCCATGTTTAGGGCTGCAGATATCCATTCTTTTTGTAATCGATTAATCGATTGTAAGCACTTAATTGATCGATTAATCGGATATATATATTTTTGTGTGTTTTTAAACAACCAAAACAAATAATGCATAACGAAAATGATGTGGCTGATATAATGATCAAGCATTTGGCTTTTATTTCTCACACAAAAACAGGTATTTATTCCAACTCCAACATTTGGCTCCAAAACTAAGCCTATTTATTGCAATTTTTACCCATTTAGTGTTTATAAGTGCCAGTGTCAACAATTATATAACAATGCAGTTAAGTCAACTTACTGTAAAACATGTATAACATGTAAAACTATGAATACAAACTTAATTAGTAAAGGCCATTTGGCCTTAGTTTTGTCTTCTTAATACAACATTAAAAAAAAGGATTGCACCTTCTGCAAATTACCCACCTGAGAACAAACATAAATGAATATACACAATCAGGTACACAATGTATACAATTCATAAAAAAATGAGTGAGTGAGTGTGTGAGAGAGAGAGAGAGAGAGAGTGTGTGTGTGAGTGAGTGTGTGTGTATGAGAGAGAGAGAGAGTGAGTGAGAGAGTGAGTGAGTGTGTGTGTATGAGAGAGAGAGAGAGAGTGAGTGAGTGTGTGTGTATGAGAGAGAGAGAGAGAGAGAGTGAGTGAGAGAGTGAGTGAGTGTGTGTGTATGAGAGAGAGAGAGAGAGTGAGAGAGAGTGAGTGAGTGTGTGTGTATGAGAGAGAGAGAGAGTGAGTGAGTGAGAGAGTGAGTGAGTGTGTGTGTGTGTATGAGAGAGAGAGAGAGAGAGAGAGTGAGTGAGAGAGTGAGTGAGTGTGTGTGTATGAGAGAGAGAGAGAGAGAGAGTGAGTGAGAGAGTGAGTGAGTGTGTGTGTATGAGAGAGAGAGAGAGAGTGAGTGAGTGAGAGAGTGAGTGAGTGTGTGTGTATGAGAGAGAGAGAGAGTGAGTGAGAGAGTGAGTGAGTGAGAGAGTGAGTGAGTGTGTGTATGAGAGAGAGAGAGAGTGAGTGAGAGAGTGAGTGTGTGTATGAGAGAGAGAGAGTGAGTGTGTGAGTGAGAGTGTGTGAGTGTGTGAGTGAGAGAGTGAGTGAGTATGTGTGTATGTGAGAGAGAGAGAGAGTGTGTGAGTGAGAGTGTGAGTGAGTGAGTGAGAGAGTGAGTGAGTGTGTGTGTGTATGAGAGAGAGAGTGTGTGAGTGAGAGAGTGAGTGAGTGTGTGTGTATGTGAGAGAGAGAGAGTGTGTGTGTGAGAGAGTGAGTGAGTGTGTGTGTATGTGAGAGAGAGCGAGAGAGAGAGAGTGAGTGAGAGAGTGAGTAAGTGTGTGTGTATGAGAGAGAGAGAGAGTGTGTGTGTGAGTGAGAGTGTGTCAGAGAGAGTGAGTGAGTATGTGTGTATGTGAGAGATAGAGAGAGTGAGTGAGTGTGTGTGTGTATGAGAGAGAGAGAGTGTGTGTGAGTGAGAGTGTGTGAGTGAGAGAGTGAGTGAGTGTGTGTGTATGTGAGAGAGAGAGAGAGAGATTTCAGATTCTACAACAGCTTATAGTTGCAATGGAGGAACGTGAACATATCCACATCCTCAGCACTTAGGCTTGCCCTATGAGAGACAAGGGTGCATGCGCGTGCGTGTGTGTGTGCGTGTGTGTGTGTGTGTGAAGGGTCTGAAATTAACACCCGCCAAGCGCCAAATGCGGGTAGATTTTCCGTTTGGCAAGTAAATCTCAAAAGGCTATCCGCCACACTGGCGGGTGAATGTTCCAGATATCCAGTCTCCCGCATATTGATAGCGGCTCCCTGATGCCCACAAATTAGTTCAAATCTCCCGGAATCTAGAGCGAGCGAGAAAGAGCGCGCACATACTGTCCTCCAAACCGTGTAGCGCGCGCGCCAGAGAGGGAGAGAGCGAGAGACCTTGCGTGTGTGCTTTGAAAAAACTGCTTTTTTTCATCAGACTACGTTTTTTTCGTCAAATAAAAATAGCATGTCTACCTCAATCCACAGCTTGTCACTTTAAAAAAAGTAACATGTCTACATGATGTGGGGTGAGTCTGGGTCTCCGATGGCACAGATGTCCCGGGAATACAGAGATAACTAGAGTGGCCAACTTCGGGAAGCGCCTTTCATTTGCTTGTGGATGTTTGCTTCGCTAGTGATACTGCATTGTACTTGCACTAGGCCTACTGCTTTATTTTAATACCGCGTATATTTAGCAAGTAACTTCGTCGCTCTTTCTGTCGAAATGGTCCCACAGTAGCTACTTCTTTTCACTCGCTTCATTGTGCTTGCTCAGTGAAATATGTCTTTAGGCGCGTGTGGTTGCGCGTGTCGACACACCTTGTGATTTATACATAGGCTATATACTGGTTTTTTTAACCATGCAGCAAACAAACAAAAAAGCTAAAAAAAAAAATACATATATATATAATTTTTTTCTTACTTTTAAACCGTTTAACTGATAGTATTAATAGGTAAAATGTTTTACTTTCGGTAAAGTATCTGATAGTTTTACAAAACCTTCAAATGTAGGCTACTGTTATGAGCACTAGTTTCATGCTCACATCTTCCATGTCTTACTATTTGTTGCTTTACATTTACATTTATTCATTTAGCTGACGCTTTTATCCAAAGCGACTTACAATTGCTATATATGTCAGAGGTCGCACGCCTCTGTTGCAACTAGGGGTTAAGTGTCTTGCTCAGGGACACATTGGTGTCTCACAGTGGATTCGAACCCGGGTCTCTCACACCAAAGGCATGTGTCCACTGCGCCATCACCACCCCATGTTGCTCTGTTTTGACTTTTATGCACTCTTATTCATTCAACATAATACCTTATCTCAATTAAATGTACTGAAATGAATGTATATGTGACACAAAAAATCTGTTTATTATTTTGGCCGGTAAAAAATATGCTTGGCTGGTGGATTTTTTCATCTACCAGTCCCCGTGGCAGGAGAGCAATAAAGTTAATTTCGGACCCTGCGTGTGTGTGTGTGTGTGTGAAGGGGTTCTTTTATTTTAGGCTATACTCTCTTGCAATTGAACGTGAATGTGTTTACTACTTAAAAACATCAAAGCTAAACATCATATCTAGTCAAACCGCATCACGACATCACTACAAATACAGTATGGGATTAAAATCAGCGAACATCTATGTATAGGCTTAGGCTACGTTACCTTGTTTCAGCGACGCTTGGTGAAACTGCATGGAGTGGATGTTTTCGTTTCAGATGCTGAATCATTGAAGTCGTACTGTTTATGCCAGGTCTGCTTTGCAGTAGACGCATTGCACCTTCTTGTCCTTTTTAAGTTTGTAATGATCCCAAACTTTAGACCTTCTCTGCCGGACATCTTAACATCTTTACTCTCCGCCATCGCGCCAACTAAATTCAAAATGTATCACGTGCTATGGTGCGATCCCTGCGCGTCATAGGAATTTACCGAGGCTTCGAGGCAGAGAATTTTTGTAATCGAGTTAATCGAGTAACTCGTTGAATCGTTTCAGCCCTAGCCATGTTTGATGTCGAGCTGTTGCTTGCAAACTTTGCATTCGACTTTTTTTCCGTTATCTATTTTTGTAAAATGCTGCCACACTGCCGATGTCTTTGACATGGTAGAGGGGGACTGACAGTAAATTAAACACTCACAATTAAACTCATATTCAGCAAACCACCAGACCAAGGCCTTCTAGTACTTTCTTCAGTCTCCAGTGGGTTGGGCTAATCCAAGAAAGTGAAAACAAGGGGGGTGTTCTGAAGACAGGCTGTTACCTGTGAAACACGGGTGCTCTGAAAACACCCCCATTAGCAATTAGTGCTTTCCACATGATGAAATGAACAGAATTTTGGTTGATCCAGAATGTATCGACCAATAAATCAACTAGTCGACTGGGATTACAGCCCTATGAAAAACCGGCTTAATTTGTTGAAAAAACAAAAAACCAGCAGGATTGCGAGGCCCCCTAGTGGCGCGAGGCCCGGCGCGGTTGCACAGTTCGCACAGTCTATGCGACGGCTCTGGGTGCATCCCTAGTTAAAGTATTTCAAACTGTCTGAAATATTTGAAGTAATTGTAAACGTGCTCTAAATAAACTCCACTAAACCACAGGCTGTATCTCTGTCTCGCAGGAAACCGCAGCCAGTTACACAAACACCGGAAAGAGAGGTAATTCGAACAAAAAACAGAAATGCATTGTGATGATTTCCATGATTCGTTTGGTGCTGAATGCATTCGTTTGTGTTGTTGTTTGTGTGTTTGTAGAGTTGTTTCCTCGTCCCACTGCGCCTCTCCGAACACAGGTCTGAAACCAGAACTATCAAACTAACACACATTTAACACACATTTAACACGACTGACCGTCTCACGTGTTTATGTGTTTGTTTCTTACAGCGGCAAACATCGACACCAGGTCAGTGTTCTGCAAGTAAACACTCAAGAAGTTCAATATTACTTGTGTTTGTATTTCTTGTAATACGTCACCGTAAAACATAAAAACTGCTTATTTTCCAGTTTAACCCTCTTATGCTCTTCCTGTGTCAGAATTATAATTTTTTTGTCAATAAAATGAATGTTATATATTTTAGTTTGATAATGTTTATTTAATATTTTGTGTTTTCAGGGGATTATATTCATGCTGTATTTATAATCCATTTATTCACTTTTTGACTATAGAGCTGAAAATTAAATTTCCAGCTTAAACTGTGGTAAATCTTGAACGCTTTAGAGCGACAGACTGAAGTTTGATCTCTTTTTAAAGATTGGCAGATTATTGCTGAAGCAAAACAAGTTTGAAAAGTGATCTTAAAAAAAGTTACAGAATTGTATATTTATTGTTATGAAAAATGTGCAAAAATACTATTTTCAACTTTTATATGAAATATATATTTCCAAAATTACATTTTACTCTAAAACTGCAAGTAAATCAAAGCCATAAACCTAAACAAGCTCCACATGTGAGCTGATATCTCAGTAAATGCTCTGTCAGTGAGATGTTGTTCGGCTGCAGTTCCAAACTCTTCCACTAGAGGAAACTCTCTCATTCGTTTCCAATGCGCTCGTTTCTGACCGCGAGGAGCACAAGTGTGAATATTACTTACAAGACTATTGAACCTGTTCCAATCATGTGCATGTTTTTTTTTTTTGTGTTCACACAGCAAGTGCCAAAACCTTTACCAAGTTTCGTACCATTCCGATAAAATGAAAATAAAAAAACCTTTAAATGAGGACAGTTAGTATGGGACCCGTGTTAGCCCTACAGAATCACCAAATGTCGAACACAGAATTACATAGTGAACATGTTTAGGGTTTGTGAGTTCCCAGCATGCATTGCAGCATGAATAAATGCTCTAGTTTGGCTGTTTGCTGACCTCCTCTTCACACACTATAGGGCCTTTTTTACACCTGGTCGCTTCATCATGTGTTTTTACTGATCCGAGATCTGATATCTGATCTGTTAATACGGGATCATCAATTCTGGCGCTATATTCTAATTTAACCGAGTTCACATTTATGAAAGCTAGCTGCATTTTATTTATTATCAGGTGATTTCAGACCTGCCAACATGTACGCATTTTGCATAGAGGATACACATTTTGACCTCAAAGTACGCTGGTACGATTTGTCACTCTAAACTACGCAAAAACCTGGTGACGCTTCTGTGCACGCGCAGTCCTCAAATCAAGCAACAGCAAAAGAAGAAGAGTTCGACCAATCATAGCGCTGGGTTCATTCCCCAAATATCAAGCGAGGATGATTTACAGATGCGTAAGGCCTATCACTAAAAAGAGACTGAAAATCGACAGCAATAAAGAATCGCGCTCTATCCTCTTCCGCCGTCTGACTGAGTTCATCAGCGAGGACAGTCGTCACAGCACTTCTGACTCCTGAAGGTAAACGGGCTGGGCTGGATGTGGAAAGTTGAAATATTGTATTGAGTTAACTTAATCTGGATTCGATGATCACACGGGAGTGATGGCATGTATGGATTAAGAGCAAAACATCATTCAGCCATGCAAATTATAAAATGCTTAAGTATTGATGAACAATAAATCTAAATTAAATTAAAATCGCTGTGGCTTAGTGATTATGAAAGTTCTGTGATTTGTGGATTACTGATAAACGTGAGTCTGGAGAAACAGGCGTTTATTTATTCATTTTCAGTGTTGAGAAACGTAGTCTGCATTACGTTATTGTGTTAATAATAACTAAAGTACAAAATTATGTTACATAATTATTTTGTATGAAAACTAGCGCATTAGTTACTTATGTATTAAAAAGTACCGTTGTATCAGTGCTGCGCGAGCTCTCTCTCACAAACACAGACCGCGCGCACAGAGAGAGAAGATAATTGTAAATTGACGGATTAAGTTAAAATTTTGTTTTGGTTGTTTTTTTCTGTCAAAATGTCAGAAAGCAGTTTGTATTATCCATCCGTGTTTTTAAAATTCGTTAAAAGACAGACGTTTTACTGTTAACACAGCCCCATATTTCCGATTCATCTAAACTTATACTTGATATTCTTTTTAGAATAAGTGATTCGTTTTGCTATTATTGGTCATGTGACAGGACTCCTTTCTATTCACCCCCCCTGCTCCCCCGCTGATGATACTCAAAAAGAAGTTACAAGGTTGGCAGGTCTGTGATTTCCAGATCTAAGAGCGCAGTCGGAGGGAAAGTTCTGGCAAGATCATTTAGTCTCACTGATTTTATACTGTAATGCATTTCATATAACACACTCTCACACGTTTATCTTTTAAAGTCCCCCGTAGTCAATAATTGTATCCCTTAAAACTCATCTTTGATCACCAAAATTACATTTTTTTTTCCTTGAAAACATATTTTTTATGTCTTAAAATATCTTGAATGTAACTCGACACCCTTGCCTCATTTAGTATGCGTGGTTCTATGAATATGCAAATGAGCCCCGCCTCCACTCACTCACTCAGAGATCCACTGGTTGACGATCACACGTTGATCTGATTGGTTACAAGGTAGTTTGTGACGTCAGAAACACCAGCGATTTCAAACCTTTGGGCATTTACATTTGTCCAGCAATCGGATTTAAATCTTTCATGAAAGCGTTTCGGAGGGTTTTTACATCGGATCTTTTCACCATCCAATCAGAGCAAACACATGACGTGATCAGGTGAAAACAGGCCAAATATATATATATATATATAGTTTTATAGCCATATATATTGGCTACCAAAATGGGAAATTCATTTACTGTGGTACTAATCAAAAAATGTGCTAAACCAGAAATCTGTAGTTGCCTTGATAAATGAGGCATTTAGTGAATGAGTTAATTGGAGATAAAGTGGAGTTAATTTTTAAGGCAAGGCAGGTTTATTTATATAGCACATTTCATACACAATGGTAATTCAAAGTGCTTTACATAGAAGAAATTAAAATAATCAAAAGAAATCAGAATAATTAAAACAGTTTAGAATAAAAGATAAAATACAGAAATAATCAAAAGAAATCAGAATAATTAAAAACATAAAATAAAATACAGTACAGTCTTTTTATTTTTTAAGACAAGAGAACTTAAAAATCTGAATGCGTTGATTTTTTACATTCTCAACTATTCCTTTCTTACAGTTTACACATTTTTAAAGATTAACGTTAACTTTTATGAATGGCTGTCAATGTGAAGGTCAATTAGTGTGATCAGTTATTAATAATCAGTTGAACAAGTCTTCATTTGGCAACTTTTCTATGTAAATCAATGAATCGGCTTGTCATGTGATAAATTCAATTACAAATTTTAATTGACTGACAACTCTACTTTTAGTGAATATAATGTATAAATGGTGCATTGCATGATAATCCAAACAGAGAAAATGCATGAAGGGATCAGGTGTAAACAGGCCAAATATATATAAATACTGTATATATAGTTTTATAGCCATTATAGCCATATATATAGGCTACCGAAATGATAAACACATTTATGGTGGTGCTAATCAAAAATTTGCTGAACCAGAAATCTGTAGATTCCTTCATTTTGCGTTTAGTGAACAGTTCAAAGTCAAAGTGGAGCTACTTTTTAAGAAAAGAGAACTTAATTTTTTTTAATGATTAACGTTAACGTTTAAGTTGGCCTGTCAATGTAACGTTCATTTAGTGTGATCAACTATTTAAAATAAATTGAACATGTTTGTCATGTGATAAATTGAAGTACAAATTTTGATTGATTGACAGCGCTACTTTTAAGCGAATAAAATGCATAAATGGTGCACATTGCTTTATTAATAACTCCTTTAGCAATAAATAATGGTCTGTGTTGAAGGTCAAACATCAGTTATAATCCTCTTCTCGAATCAGGAACTGAAAGCTAGACTCACCCAGTTCTTCTGCTTCTCTTTCAGGCGTCCACATCAACATGTCCAACGTGTTTGGAGTTCAGATAGGAAACAACAACTGCATGAATATTGTTCAGAGATCCCGGCAGAGACACCAAACCAAATAAAGCCATAGAGACATTGAGACTGGAAGTGGCGAGTTTGCTTTAGATGAGCAAACCTGAAGAGTGAGGAAGAGTCGAGGGTTTTCAGGCTGGCTGAAGAGAGTCACGAGTTTGTCCAACAAAATTCAAAGAAAGAAGTTATATTTTCATGCAGAATTGTTTTTCCCCCTCTTTGTGATTATG
This sequence comes from Gila orcuttii, assembly GCA_026230005.1. Lineage (NCBI taxonomy): Eukaryota > Metazoa > Chordata > Actinopteri > Cypriniformes > Leuciscidae > Gila > Gila orcuttii. Next base: position 2,004,979 of record JAPDVR010000001.1, on the reverse strand, counting down.
ATTTAGTCATATATGTACGAAAGCTTGTTTCCGCCACAGAATAATACATTTTAAAAGATAATTGCAACTTTTTATCTCACAATTGCGCCTTTCTGACTTGCAATTCTGACTTTATAACACACAATTGTGATTTTCTTATCACGCAATTCTGACTTTATAACTCGTAATTCTGAGATAAAAAGTCGCAATTACCTTTTTTTTATTTTTCATTCTGTGGCGGAAACAAGCTTCCATATACATTTGTATGTCATAATTGACTCTTTTTTTTTTTTTTTTTTCATAATTTCAACTTTTTATGTCATAATTACTCCAAACCATTTTTTTTTCTTTTGTGGCTAAATGAGCTTCCAAAGAAATATAATTCTGAATAGCTGAATATATGAGATTGAGATTTAAATCAGAGTCATGAAGACTTTGGGACATGCCACTGTTTTAACAATCAACTGTAACTAACAAAGTACTTTTCTTACCTTTGATTAAATTGTATATTTTCCCAAGCTGTGTCTCCGTGTGTTGGATATTCCCTGTGCTTTATGATCAGTCATATGATGATCAGGAGTGATGAGTGGTTTAGTCAACAGGCTTTATATCACACAATTATGACTTTATTTCACACAATTATGACTTTATATCACGCAATACTGACTTTATTTCACACAATTAGGACTTTATATCACGCAAATTTTGACTTTATAACTCACAATTCTGACTATATCTCGCAATTATGACTTTATATCACGCAATTTTGTCTTTATATCACTCAGTTATGACTATAACTCGCAATTGCAGCTTTATATCATGCAATTTGACTTTATAACATGCAGTTGCGACTTTACAGTATATCACGCAATTTTGTCTTTATAACTCGCAATTGCGACTATAGCACGCAAATGTAAACTTGCAATTGTGAGGAAAAAAAGTCAGAATTGTGAGATAAAAAGTCGCAATTACCTTTTTTATTTTTCTTGGCATTTTTCAAGCTTCCATGTATACGTATCACTTAGTATATCATAAGTTACTTTTTTTGGTAACTTTATTTTGATGGTCCCTTTTGAACATGCTGTTGACTATAAGTAATGTTACACCTATGTTTCTACTAACTCTCATTAGAGTATTAGTAGACTGGCTGTTTAATATCTGCTAACTCTTTATTGTGATGATCCTCCAACAGACACTCTACTGACTATAAGTAACTTTTCAAGAACATGTCAACTTATTCTAACCCTAACCCTACCAGTCTACTAATACTCTAATGAGAGTTAGTAGACATAGGTGCAATGTTACGTATAGTCAACAGAATGTGTAAAAGGGACCATCAAATTAAAGTGAAACCTTTTTTTTACTTAGTGTGTGATAATTTCAACTTTTTGTCTCATAATTACAACCAAACCATGTTTTTTTTTTCTTTTGTGGCTATAACTGTATATTTTTCCTAAGCTGTGTCTCCGGATATTTCCCTGTGCTTTATGATCAGTCATATGAGGAGGAGGATCATGTGGTTTCGTCCACAGGCTCCTGGCATCATAACCTTCCCAATCCCATCTTCCCATCTGTCCGACCGGATCTGACAGTTCTGCTGGTGTTCTGGACAAAACACTGCGGAACGGGTGGTAATAATAGAAACTGACGGTTGTAAACTTGACTATTCATGCCATTCTTTATTATATCGGTAACACTTTACAATAAGGTTCATTAATTAACATTAATTATTGTATTAACTAACATGAACTAGCAATGAGTAATCATTTGTTACAGTATTTATAAATCTTTGTTAATGTTAGTTAATAAAACTACAGTTGTTTATGTTAGTTCACAGTGCATTAACTAATGTTAACAAATACCTTTGATTTTAATAATGTATTAATAAATGTTGAAATTAATATTAACTAAGATTATTAAATGCTGTAGAAGTATTGTTCACTCTTAGTTCATGTTAACTAAGGTAGTTGACTAATGAACCTTATTGTAAAGTGTTACCATTATATTTATAAAAATAGTTAGTTTTCCATGCAGATTCCTTATTCTAACATTTTCTTTTAATATGCAAAATAATAGATGATATTCTGCATGATTTAACGGGCCGGAGACCTGCTGTCCTGCTGTCCTCGTGACCTGTGCTGTTTCTTTGGCTCTGAGCAACAACAGATGGCAGATAATGATAATAAATAGACTCTGTAGACGCTTGTGTTCATTTACACTCTGACCTTCATGGCACAATGAATCATGACGCGTTTTTAAGGTGAACCGGTGAGAAATGTAACCCAATTGATTAATCACTGTACATTAGGACAATTCTTTTGTATACAGGTTTTTTTTAAACGTTACAGACCTGTTTAAATATGCAAATGAACACTTTTAATTAAATATGCACTAATTTGCATAAATTTACAGAACTGAAATCTGATCAATTGGATAAAGACTCCTTGTTTGATTTTGTTGACATATTAGAGTTAAAGATTTTGTATTTGTTTTATCACTCCGTCAATCAGAAAACACTGTCATGCTTTTTTTGCCATGTTTTTATGCATAACATGTTGAATAAATCAGATTGAATGATATATAAACAAACCCTTCAGTAAAAACCTTCAAAATATAGATGGGAATAAAACTGTAAGTTTTGGTGTATATAAGTTTTACTGAAGTGGAGAAAAAAAATCATTTTGTGAAAACGGCCTTTAAAAATATGTATTGTAATCAACAGACACAAATAGATAAAGTGCAATAAAATAAACACTTAAATGTGTATTTTGGATTTTTATTTCCCATGAAAATACAATGGTTTTGCCATTAATATTCATTAAAATAAAATGATAATCGATACTTATTTTTATAATGACCAATTATCAATATCGGCTGATATTTTAATATTCTTTCAAAGACAAAGGAAGTTCCAATCTAGAGTCTTTCATGCTTCAAGACAAACATTTTATTGTACAGTTGTAAAGATTTGTTTTAAACACAAAATGTCTGTATCCCTCCCTTAAATTGGTGATTTTTGGCCTGTCCAATTAAAATCACTGCCATCTTTGTGACATAATCTGTTGAACTGATATTTAAAAATATTTGTAATTATTCAGTTTAATTACTAAAAACATAGTATCTAGGCCCCACAATCAGCATACACGTTTTTTGTGTCCTTGTTTCCCCTACCAGCCAAGTGTTTTTTTTTTTTTTTTTTGGTGGAATAAATTATCAGGAATTTTTAATTCTGAAATGAACTACTCCTTTAAGAAGAAGGTTCATTCATAAAGAAAGGTTGCAGAGGAAGAAGTCAGACAGTAACTTGTGAACTCCTACAAACGTCCCTCTTGTGTGTAGAATGTGTTCTTTCTATCAATGTCGCTGTTTTCCACACAAACTTCTACAGGGGAAAAACAAGGAACCCGGAGAAAGTGGAGTATTTCCATCCGCCCATCAGGTTTCCTCTCTCCAGCTTGAGCGAGGCTTTATCTCCTCTCTCCATGTTCACCAGACCACTGTTGGTCGCCGCCTCGCGCGTCACGTCCTGATCGCCAGCGAACGCAGAGAACACCGGCCAACCGTTCAACACCAGACTCACCTGGAGACAACACACACTAATGTTCAGACTCACCTGGAGACAACACACACTAATGTTCAGACTCACACACACTAATGTTCAGACTCACCTGGAGACAACACACACTAATGTTCAGACTCACACACACTAATGTTCAGACTCACCTGGAGACAACACACACTAATGTTCAGACTCACACACACTAATGTTCAGACTCACCTGGAGACAACACACACTAATGTCAGACTCACACACACTAATGTTCAGACTCACCTGGAGACAACACACACTAATGTTCAGACTCACACACACTAATGTTCAGACTCACCTGGAGACAACACACACTAATGTTCAGACTCACACACACTAATGTTCAGACTCACCTGGAGACAACACACACTAATGTTCAGACTCACACACACTAATGTTCAGACTCACCTGGAGACAGCACACACTAATGTTCAGACTCACCTGGAGACAGCACACACTACTGTTCAGACTCACCTGGAGACAACAAACACTAATGTTCAGACTCACCTGAAGACAAAAGACACTAATGTTCAGACTCACACACACTAATGTTCAGACTCACCTGGAGACAGCACACACTAATGTTCAGACTCACACAAACTAATGTTCAGACTCACCTGGAGACAGCACACACTAATGTTCAGACTCACCTGGAGACAGCACACACTAATGTTCAGACTAACCTGGAGACAACACACACTAATGTTCAGACTCACCTGGAGACAACAAACACTAATGTTCAGACTCACCTGGAGACAACACACACTAATATTCAGACTCACACACACTAATGTTCAGACTCACCTGGAGACAACACACACTGATGTTCAGACTCACACACACTAATGTTCAGACTCACCTGGAGACAACACACACTAATGTTCAGACTCACACACACTAATGTTCAGACTCACCTGGAGACAGCACACACTAATGTTCAGACTCACCTGGAGACAGCACACACTAATGTTCAGACTAACCTGGAGACAACACACACTAATGTTCAGACTCACCTGGAGACAACACACACTAATGTTCAGACTCACCTGGAGACAAAAGACACTAATATTCAGACTCACCTGGAGACAACACGCACTAATGTTCAGACTCACCTGGAGACAACACACACTAATGTTCAGACTCACACACACTAATGTTCAGACTCACCTGGAGACAACACACACTAATGTTCAGACTCACCTGGAGACAACACACACTAATGTTCAGACTCACCTGGAGACAACATACACTACTGCTCAGACTCACACACACTAATGTTCAGACTCACCTGGAGACAACACACACTACTGTTCAGACTCACACACACTAATGTTCAGACTAACCTGGAGACAACACATACTACTGTTCAGACTCACACACACTAATGTTCAGACTCACCTGGAGACAACACACACTAATGTTCAGACTCACCTGGAGACAACACACACTACTGTTCAGACTCACACACACTAATGTTCAGACTCACCTGGAGACAACACACACTAATGTTCAGACTCACCTTGAGACAACACACACTAATGTTCAGACTCACACACACTAATGTTCAGACTCACCTGGAGACAACACGCACTAATGTTCAGACTCACCTGGAAACAGCACACACTAATGTTAAGACTCACACACATTAATGTTCAGACTCACCTGGAGACAACACACACTAATGTTCAGACTCACCTGGAGACAACACACACTAATGTTCAGACTAACCTGGAGACAGCACACACTAATGTTCAGACAAACCTGGAGACAGCACACACTAATATTCAGACAACACACACTAATGTTCAGACTCACCTGGAGACAGCACACACTAATGTTCAGACTCACCTGGAGACAACACACACTAATGTTCAGACTAACCTGGAGACAACACACACTAATGTTCAGACTCACCTGGAGACAACAAACACTAATGTTCAGACTAACCTGGAGACAGCACACACTAATATTCAGACTAACCTGGAGACAACACACACTAATGTTCAGACTCACCTGGAGACAACACACACTAATGTTCAGACTAACCTGGAGACAACACACACTTATGTTCAGACTAACCTGGAGACAGCACACACTAATGTTCAGACTCACACACACTAATGTTCAGACTCACCTGGAGACAGCAGACACTAATGTTCAGACTCACACACACTTATGTTCAGACTCACCTGGAGACAACACACATTTATGTTCAGACTCACCTGGAGACAACACACACTAATGTTCAGACTAACCTGGAGACAACACACACTTATGTTCAGACTCACCTGGAGACAACACACACTAATGTTCAGACTCACCTGGAGACAACACAGACTTATGTTCAGACTCACCTGGAGACAACACACACTAATGTTCAGACTAACCTGGAGACAACACACACTAATGTTCAGACTAACCTGGAGACAACACACACTAATGTTCAGACTAACCTGGAGACAACACACACTAATGTTCAGACTCACCTGGAGACAACACACACTAATGTTCAGACTAACCTGGAGACAACACACACTAATGTTCAGACTAACCTGGAGACAGCACACACTAATGTTCAGACTAACCTGGAGACAGCACACACTAATATTCAGACAACACACACTAATGTTCAGACTCACATGGAGACAGCACACACTAATGTTCAGACTCACCTGGAGACAACACACACTTATGTTCAGACTCACCTGGAGACAACACACACTAATGTTCAGACTAACCTGGAGACAGCACACACTAATATTCAGACAACACACACTAATGTTCAGACTCACCTGGAGACAACACACACTAATGTTCAGACTAACCTGGAGACAACACACACTAATGTTCAGACTAACCTGGAGACAGCACACACTAATGTTCAGACTCACACACACTAATGTTCAGACTCACCTGGAGACAACACACACTTATGTTCAGACTCACCTGGAGACAGCACACACTAATGTTCAGACTCACCTGGAGACAACACACACTAATGTTCAGACTCACCTGGAGACAACACACACTAATGTTCAGACTCACCTGGAGACAACACACACTAATGTTCAGACTCACACACACTAATGTTCAGACTCACCTGGAGACAACACACACTAATGTTCAGACTCACACACACTAATGTTCAGACTCACCTGGAGACAACACACACTAATGTTCAGACTCACACACACTAATGATCAGACTCACCTGGAGACAACACACACTAATGTTCAGACTCACCTGGAGACAGCACACACTACTGTTCAGACTCACCTGGAGACAGCACACACTAATGTTCAGAATAACCTGGAGACAACACACACTAATGTGCAGACTCACCTGGAGACAACACACACTTATGTTCAGACTCACCTGGAGACAACACACACTAATGTTCAGACTCACCTGGAGACAAAACACACTAATGTTCAGACTCACCTGGAGACAACACACACTAATGTTCAGACTCACCTGGAGACAGCACACACTAATGTTCAGACTAACCTGGAGACAACACACACTAATGTTCAGACTCACCTGGAGACAACACACACTAATGTTCAGACTCACCTGGAGACAACACACACTTATGTTCAGACTCACCTGGAGACAACACACACTAATGTTCAGACTCACCTGGAGACAACACACACTAATGTTCAGACTCACCTGGAGACAACACACACTTATGTTCAGACTCACCTGGAGACAACACACACTAATGTTCAGACTCACCTGGAGACAACACACACTTATGTTCAGACTCAACTGGAGACAACACACACTAATGTTCAGACTCACCTGGAGACAAAACACACTAATGTTCAGACTCACCTGGAGACAACACACACTAATGTTCAGACTCACCTGGAGACAACACACACTAATGTTCAGACTCACCTGGAGACAACACACACTAATGTTCAGACTAACCTGGAGTCAACACACACGAATGTTCAGACTCACCTGGAGACAACACACACTAATGTTCAGACTCACCTGGAGACAACACACACTTATGTTCAGACTCACCTGGAGACAACGCACACTAATGTTCAGACTCACCTGGAGACAAAACACACTAATGTTCAGACTCACCTGGAGACAACACACACTTATGTTCAGACTCACCTGGAGACAACACACACTAATGTTCAGACTAACCTGGAGACAACACACACTTATGTTCAGACTCACCTGGAGACAGCACACACTAATGTTCAGACTCACACACACTTATGTTCAGACTCACCTGGAGACAACACACACTTATGTTCAGACTCACCTGGAGACAACACACACTAATGTTCAGACTAACCTGGAGACAACACACACTTATGTTCAGACTCACCTGGAGACAACACACACTAATGTTCAGACTCACCTGGAGACAACACACACTTATGTTCAGACTAACCTGGAGACAGCACACACTAATATTCAGACAACACACACTAATGTTCAGACTCACCTGGAGACAGCACACACTAATGTTCAGACTCACACACACTTATGTTCAGACTCACCTGGAGACAACACACACTTATGTTCAGACTCACCTGGAGACAACACACACTAATGTTCAGACTAACCTGGAGACAACACACACTTATGTTCAGACTCACCTGGAGACAACACACACTAATGTTCAGACTCACCTGGAGACAACACAGACTTATGTTCAGACTCACCTGGAGACAACACACACTAATGTTCAGACTAACCTGGAGACAACACACACTAATGTTCAGACTAACCTGGAGACAACACAGACTTATGTTCAGACTCACCTGGAGACAACACACACTAATGTTCAGACTCACCTGGAGACAACACAGACTTATGTTCAGACTCACCTGGAGACAACACACACTAATGTTCAGACTAACCTGGAGACAACACACACTAATGTTCAGACTCACCTGGAGACAGCACACACTAATGTTCAGACTCACACACACTAATGTTCAGACTCACCTGGAGACAGCACACACTAATGTTCAGACTCACCTGGAGACAGCACACACTGCACTGTTATATTTCAACGCTATCTCACGACCAATTTGTACGAGTGATTAAAAGGTGGATAATTCGTACAAATTTGTACGGTATGATTTGTATTTGTACTTTGATTTGTACTTTGAAACTATATGTATTGTGAAAAGCGCTATACAAAATTTGAATTTGTCTAAACCCACGTGATGGTTAGGTTTAGGGGCGGGGTCAGGGGTAGATTTAGGGGCGGGGTCAGGGGTAGGTTTAGGGGCGGGGTCAGGGGTAGGTCATTCATACGAATTGGGCAACCCGTAAAATATGTACAATTTAGCAAAAATCATAAGAATTCGTATGAGTGAGGTCGTATGAATTCGTACGAATTAGCCACCTCGTAAAATTCGTACTTTCTCAATATAATCACTTTTTAAAAACTTCATACCGTAATCACAACGTCAGTCTATGTGAGCTAAACTATGTATCATTTATGATTGTTTTGACACTTCAATGACGACATTTTTCAAATGACATTTTTTAACATTTCCAAAACTCAATGTACCGACATGACAATTTGCACATTTACATACTCTTCAAAAGTGTTTAAATTTGCTACATTTCTACCGTAATACCATATCTAAAAAATGAAACACTGTGATATATACTGAAATATGTGGCCCGAATGCAATGAAATAAATATGAAATAAGGTTCCCACATGCAATAGGACCATATAAGGGCACATAAAGCCCATAAAAAAAAAGGACTTTCCACTAATTTACAGGCAAACCTTCTATGGAGGAACATTCTGTCTCCAGGACATTGTGTGTATGATTATAACCGTCTGGTATAGTGTCTTTTGTATTGTATTCTGTTTTATGCATGCTTTATGATAGAAACACTAGTTAATGTAACCTTATGCTTTCTATCAAAATAATCCTCTTTAATACCCCAATCATTGTAACTTCCTTGACCATGACAGTCAAACTAACATCATAATTTCATAATTTTTTCGTTCAATGCAGAAGAAATTGATTGCAACTTCAACACAATCGACTCATTAAACCATCAAGACTTTCTCGTACATGTGTCGATGTAAACAGAGGTTTAGTATCAGCAGTTTACCCTGCTTTACACTGATGGTTCAGTTCATGTGGTTTCATTGCTTCATTCCCCTGTTTCTGTTTCCGTTTTTACCGCATGTTTGTGAGATTTGTGTGTATGTGTTTGTTTAGATTAGTTGTGTGCGTGATTCAGTTCAATAAAACTTGTTTTGATTCTGGTCCCGGCATATAAATCAAAGTCCCTTTAATGATGTGATCGCACACATGCTAAGCAAGAGTTATTTTCTGCGGCCACGACAAATATCCTTTCTGAGAGTTGATAGACTATCAATATTGAGTGTTTGTTGGATGAACGGATGAATTGATTGTAATACAGGTACATCTAGTTAATTTGATTAACTGATCCAATTATAATAGATAGCGCAATTTGAATGTAAAGCTGAAAGTTGGTTATGAGAAATGTATGAAGAGTTTTGAAAACGCAACATTCAGAAATGTCTCCTAGCGACGGCAGATTTAGATTTTTTTTTTTACTTTTCTTTGGTAAGTTTCAAATTAATAAATGTCATAACTGATTAACTTTGTATCACTAAACCTGTTTCTGAATTGAATGACAGTGAACTGAATTGAGCTGAATAACAACACTCTTGTCTTCTGTAGAGCTGCTTTAGAGTTGAACTTGAATTTGTTTCATAATTGATGAATTTTACAATAATCTGTATTGGTTAAATCGCTATATAAATAAATGTGACTTGACAACATGATTACATTTTTATTATCTCCTTGTTTTAATGACTTTACTAATATGCAAAAAAGTAGAAAATAGTCATAATAAAGAATTAGTAGATACATCCAAACTTTGGTACTGTAGAATATCTGATGAATTTAACAACATTAATACTGTTTAATACAATTTTGGTAACACTTTACAATAAGGTTAATTAGTTAACATTAATTAATTGTTAACATGAACTGAGAATGAACAATACTTCTTCAGCATGTACTAATACAGGTGCTGGTCATATAATTAGAATATCATCAAAAAGTTGATTTATTTCAGCAATTCCATTCAAAAAGTGAAATTTGGATATTATATTCATTCATTACACACAGACTGATATATTTCAAATGTTTATTTCATTGAGTTACACTGTGGGGTTTAATGTTTCTGAAACAGTTTCTTCTGCTCAGCATTTATTTGATCAATAACACAGTAGAACTGAAATATGTGTACAATTTAACACACACACACACACACACACACACACACACACACACACACACACACACACACACACACACACACACACACACACACACACACACACACACTCTCTCTCTCTCTCTCTCTCTCTCTCTCTCTCTCACTCACTCACTCACACACACACACGTATCTCCGAAAATAAGAATATTATTTAAGACCAATACAAAAAAAGGATTTTTTAGAAATGTTGGCCAACTGAAAAGTATGAACATGAAAAGTATGAGCATGTACAGCACTCAATACTTAGTTGGGACTCCTTTTGCCTGAATTACTGCAGCAATGCGGCGTGGCATGGGGTCGATCAGTCTGTGGCACTGCTCAGGTGTTATGAGAGCCCAGGTTGCTCTGATAGTGGCCTTCAGCTCTTCTGCATTGTTGGGTCTGGCGTATCGCATCTTCCTCTTCACAATACCCCATAGACTTTCTATAGGGTTAAGGTCAGGCGAGTTTGCTGGCCAATTAAGAACAAGGATACCATGGTCCTTAAACCAGGTACTGGTAGCTTTGGCACTGTGTGCAGGTGCCAAGTCCTGTTGGAAAATTAAATCTGCATCTCCATAAAGTTGGTCAGCAGCAGGAAGCATGAAGTGCTCTAAAACTTCCTGGTAGACGGCTGCGTTGACCTTGGACCTCAGAAAACACAGTGGACAAACACCAGCAGATGACATGGCACCTCAAACCATCACTGACTGTGGAAACTTTACACTGGACTTCAAGCAACGTGGATTCTGTGCCTCTCCTCTCTTCCTCCAGACTCTGGGACCTTGATTTCCAGAGGAATGCAAATTTTACTTTCATCAGAGAACATAACTTTGGACCACTCAGCAGCAGTCCAGTCTTTTTTGTCTTTAGCCCAGGTGAGACGCTTCTGACGCTGTGTCTTGTTCAAGAGTGGCTTGACACAAGGAATGCGACAGCTGAAACCCATGTCTTGCATACGTCTGTGCGTGGTGGTTCTTGAAGCACTGACTCCAGCTGCAGTCCACTCTTTGTCAATCTCCCCCACATTTTTGAATGGGTTTTGTTTCACAATCCTCTCCAGGGTGCTTGTAGACTTTTTTTCTACCACATCTTTTCCTTCCCTTCGCCTCTCTATTAATGTGCTTGGACACAGAGCTCTGTGAACAGCCAGCCTCTTTAGCAATGACCTTTTGTCAGTTTTGTCAGTGCCACAGACTGACCGACTCCATGCCACGCCGCATTGCTGCAGTAATTCAGGCAAAAGGTGCCCCAACTAAGTATTGAGTGCTGTACATGCTCATACTTTTCATGTTCATACTTTTCAGTTGGCCAACATTTAAAAAAAATCATTTTTTTGTATTGGTCTTAAGTAATATTCTAATTTTCGGAGATATTGAATTTGGGATTTTCATTAGTTGTCGTTTTAATCAACACAATTAAATGAAATAAACATTTGAAATATATCAGTCTGTGTGTAATGAATGAATATAATATCCAAATTTCACTTTTTGAATGGAATTACAGAAATAAATCAACTTTTTGATGATATTCTAATTATATGACCAGCACCTGTATTAGTTAATAATAATTTCTACACATTATTAAAATCTGTGAATTAACGTGAACAAACAATGAACGGTTGTATTTTTATTAACATTAACAAATAACAAATGTATTGCTCATGGTTAGTTCATGTTAGTTCATTAACTAATGGACCTTATTGTAAGTGTTACCGTTATTTTCCTGTTTATCACTTTGAAACAGTCTGTATTGTGTGGAAAGCACTAGAAATAACATGACTAGAAAAGGACATAAAAATGAAGTTTCTAATGAACTTCTTCACAGGTGTCCTGAAATGTTCTGGATCTTTGACTCACCTGTACAGTTTGTCTGTTGTAGACTTTGACCACATTGAAACTGAAGCTGTAAACTCCTTTTCTTGGAGCCTGGAAAACACTCCGTGCCGGATCGAAATGACTCCCGACGTTCACCAGAACCTTCGACGGGACACACAAACACACACACATGCACTGCTGATGAGCATTAATCTCATATTCATTACACCTGGTCGAAGTATACAGTTGCTTTTCAAATGCACGTTATAAGTGACTCAAACTCTCACTAGGCGAGTTTCCATTACAGATTTGCTCAAAACTTTGCGATTTTTTTTTAAATGTCGACAAAATACTATTGCGAAATGACGATGTTTCCATTAACCGATGTTATGCGACTAAAACTTCATTTTTTTCCTCTCGCGATAATCATTAAAAAAATAATCCAAACACTCCACGTCATCTACATCAGGTGACTGTAAATGCGCAAAAATTTTTTTTTTGCGAGTTTTTGCGAAATTGACTCCATTTCCATTGGCCGTTGCGTTCAATTCGCAATTTCAATTTGCAAATTTGAAGGCTAATGGAAACACGGTGTGACAAGCAGCGCATTACAAATAATGTGAAATTGCACTTAAACCAGTTTGGCTTATCGCGATTTTGAAATCGCAAAGGCTGTGTAAATTGCAATTAATTGTGCAGCCATAATTACTATCTTTAGTAGCTATAAACTTAGTATCAAAGTAGGAGTAATTTTTACATCCCTATATTAACTAGAGTTAAAAAAATACAATGACTACTAACTAATGGTGTACTGTCTTTAGTATTGACTTAGTACCGAACTACCAGTAATTTTTACATCCCTATAGTAACTACTGTTAAATGCACTGCTGATAAAAGGGCTAAAGCATCGATCACATGTTCATACTCCTCTACCTGGTCGAAGTATATGGTCATGGTGCGGTTGCTCATCTCTGAGGGCTCGTGGTTGTTGTTCCTGACGGCTGAGAAAGCGACCCGTCCGCTTCCCGAACGCACCGACATTCCCAGAGCATTCCCGGCCGGATCTGTGGTGGGAGTGGAGTCGCACACCACTAAACACTTTCCCTCCAGCACGATGGGCTCCGTGTCATTCTGGCCCCGGACCCTGAAGCCCGTCACACACAGGAGCCCCGCGAGCAGTGAGACCCGCGACACGACCATCCTGGAGGATTCAGATACACTCCAGTGTTTCAATATGATGAGGTGTGTTTCAGAGACACTCCAGTGATTCAATATGATGAGGTGTCTTCAGGTCCAAGACGGGTCCGAATGTCCAGCAGTTCTTTCAGATCCACTCGAGTGTATGGATATGACGAGGTGTGTTTCACTTTCTCCTCTGTCGGTCCACAACTAATGCTATAATCTAATCTCGACTCTGATGAACCCGAGTCCAGATATCAGCGCAGAGCGGGTCTGATTATGTGTGGTTACTCGAGATGTTGCATTATTTTGCATTTCAGCGTTTCTGTGTGTTGTGAGATAAACTGCATATGTGACTGTATCACCACAACACACACACACACACACGCCATCTGGATGAGACGTCCCTCATGAGGAGACCATATGCCTTCCCATCAGGCTTCCCAACATTCCCACACACACACACTCACTCGCTCGCTCAGTCAAACACACACACACACACACACACTCACTCACACACACACAGACTCACTCGCTCGCTCGCTCAGTCAAACACACACACACACACACACACACACTCACTTACTCACTCACACACAGACTCACTCGCTCGCTCGCTCAGTCAAACACACAAACACACACACACACACTCACTTACTCACTCACACACAGACTCACTCGCTCGCTCAGTCAAACACACACACACACACACACACACACACACACACACACACACAGACTCACTCACAGACACACACACACACACACACACACACACTCACTCACTCACGCATACAAACACACACACACACACTCACACATACTCACACACTCACTATTTTAAGTTTTGTTTTGTCATATTTATTAATTTGTTTGTTTTTTTAAAGTTTAAATAGTTATTATTTTGCTGTTTTAGTTACACACACACACTAACTACACGTGATGTTGTTAATGTCAGGTGGGAAGGTTTAACTTTTAAAGTTGACAAATAGTCAGACTGATGGATTAATATCGTGGATAGTCAAACCGATGTAATGTACCACACATTGTCCATCTGTCAGAGACTCAAGGCTTCTCGAGATCAAGGACATATCAGGTAATAGTATGAGGAGAACACGTTATTATTGTGATAGAAAGTGTCTGTATGTTTTCTGTCGCTATACTATTTAATGTGGCTATTATTTAATTATTAAATGATCGAGTGCTTTCAATCCGCTGTTGATGAATGGCCAGTTTTACAAATATCTCCAATAACCAAAAGCAAGTTTTTAAGGCAAATTTTTAAGGCAATTTTTAAGGCAAAAAGCCATATTGTTTTGTATTTATTGTTTTGTAATATCGCCTATATATATATTTTATATATATTTATATCCACTGTGTTTTATCAAGGGCAGGGTCAATGCAGCTAGCTATCAGGAGATTTTGGAGCACTTCGTGCTTCCATCTGCTGAAAAGCTTTATGGAGATGAACATTTCATTTTTCAGCACAACCTGGCACCTGCTCACAGTGCCAAAACCACTGGTAAATGGTTTACTGACCATGGTATTACTGTGCTCAATTGGCCTGCCAACTCTCCTGACCTGAACCCCATAGAGAATCTGTGGGATATTGTGAAGAGAAAGTTGAGAGACGCAAGACCCAACACTCTGGATGAGCTTAAGGCCGCTATCGAAGCATCCTGGGCCTCCATAACACCTCAGCAGTGCCACAGGCTGATTGCCTCCATGCCACGCCGCATTGAAGCAGTCATTTCTGCAAAACGATTCCCGACCAAAAGTATTGACTATTGAGTGCATAACTTAACATAATTATTTGAAGGTTGACTTTTTTCTTTGTATTAAAAACACTTCTTTTATTGGTCGGATGAAATATGCTAATTCTTTGAGACAGGAATTTTGGGTTTTCATGAGCTGTATGCCAAAATCATCAGTAATAAAACAATAAAACACCTGAAATATTTCAGTTGTTGTGCAATGAATCTAAAATATATGAAAGTTTAATTTTTATCATTACATTATGGAAAATAATGAACTTTATCACAATATGCTAATTTTTTGAGAAGGACCTGTATTTGGTTCTGATTCCCTGCTTGCATACAAAGTTCAATTTACGATCTTGACCCTGTTACATGCTCTAAGCGCTGTACATGCTAGGAAAGACTTATTTTTCTGTGGAAATGAAAGATACCTTTTTCTTAGAATAAATGAATAATCAAAAGAGTTCGTTGGACGAACTGCTTAATTGATTGTAATGTTATTTAGCTATCTCAAATTAATCATTAACTGATCCATATATTTATAATCAATTATACAGTTATACAATTATTACAGTTCTTATTGATTATTAATATTTAATTGAGCTGATTTGCTACAATATTATTCTGTGGTGGAAATAAGCTTCCATACACAGCAGATTTCATAAAAAATAAAAAAATAAAACGTTTTTTTCCCCGGTCCCACTAATGCGACTCTACGCATTGTGTTTATCGTGCAATTTATTATGGTGATTATGTGTGTAGTTCTTCAGTGCCAGTGTTCTTCACAGATGGATATGATGGCTTGAAGCTGTAAGACTGGAAGAACTGGAAGAGAGGGCTACTCTCTGAGAAAACAAAGGGAATCACCATCTGAACCCCCTCTTGTGCACCATTCGAGACGCAAGTCTCAATTCAGAATCATTCCAATCTATATATTTTACCTATTCTCCCCCCACTTCTTTTCAATCATGCTGAAATCATCTGAAATTCATCCAAAATATATATGATTTCAATGTGAACTATTATTATACAGTTTTATACATGTTTGGTATCATTTGAAATGTCTCAGTGCGACTGGTACAAATGTCTCATTCCCAAAGAAGTAAACCAAAAGGTAATAAAGTTCTTAATAGTTTAGAAATATCTTGCACACAGTAGGGTGTGTCTTCCAGACAAATGGTCAGAAGGTGTTAACTCAATGCAAATTTACAGTGTTAGCAAATGGTTCAATGTAAATCAACTTCACCCCAAGTAAGCCTGGGAGAGTAAGGTAAATTTCCACTGTGAACACATGTTACCATGTGAAAGAGGTTCTGGCTATATAGTCATGTCATCTTTATTTATATAGCGTTTTTAACAATGTAGATTGTTTCAAAGCAGCTTTTTACAGAGATAAACATATAGTTTAAGGTAACAGAGATTGGTTTGGGTTTATAATGAATTCTTGAATAATGTTATTTCCAGCTAATGTTGGCTTTAATTAACTTTTTTATGTCAACAGGTTCTGATACGTTGGCTTTAATTAACTTTTTTATGTCAACAGTTTCTGATATGTTGGCTTTAATTAACTTTTTTATGTCAACAGGATGCAAATAACTGGGTTACGTTAAAGTAGTGTTAAAGTTAATGAGATAATTAAGTGAATAATTGAGTGATGATTGAGCATCATTGAAGACACCTGATGTTACAGTTTTTTACAATCGCTATGACAGTTTTTTCAATACATTTAACAAGTTTCCTAAACTCTTAACGCACCAACACACCTAAAACACACAATCGGCAAAACGGTTAATTTCATGCTCAAAATCACACTTTGTAAACTAAACTACAAAACTAATTTTCAAAATACAATAATACACTAACAGAATACACTATGTCTAACAAAACACTGCAAACATGTTTCAAAATCAAATAATTATTCAAAACACTAACACATGTTCTCTTCCAACAGGAACATTTAGTCAATCATAACACAATGACAAAAAAACACTATCATCAGCTGGAATTACAGAAACTGCATTATTTTATGTGTCAGGTCTGCCCTTACACAACAGACAGTATATTGTATTGATCATAGATTGTGTTTTGCACTGTAGTTTCTTTTGATGGCTGTCTACATTTTTGTTTTGTTGGGTTTAGTAAATGCATGCATTTTGTTTCTTTTGCTGCAGAAATTCAATACAAAAAATGAATGACCATCTCAGAGTAGCTTTATAGAATGTACAGTTTATGAAAAAAAAAATACAGAGACAGAATTGCTGCAGTAAAGACTTTATTTGGAAAAGGACATTGCTGCAAGATATACAAACAAGATATACAAACAAGAAAAAGCACTGGAATAATAATTACTGTAAAAAAACAAAGTAATCTTCTAATCTGCCCGGTCTTCTGCATTTGGCCACATGTTCTCATCCACATCACACCTGATATCTTCTCTGGCAAGGCATCGTGGGAAGAATCGTTTGGCATCCCGTATCCACCCCTGGCAGTGTTCAGCTGTGATGTCTTGGCATGCAGCATCCATTGCATCCAGGAGGGACATTTGGTCCTGTGGATGATGGTCAAAAACCTTCCATATCCAGGATGAGAAAAACTCCTCAATGGGGTTGAGGAAAGGGAAGTAAGGAGCAAGGAAAAGGGACATCATCCTAGGATGGGCGTCAAACCAGGCTGTGACTGTACGGGAATGGTGGAATGCCACATTGTCCCATGTGATCACGTATATTGGCAAGTGGTCTCTCACCTGTCCCCTTTCTACCTCTGGCACAAGTCTTTCGTGCAGGTCTTATTTCATTAGTTACCCTAGCTCTGGCCCTTCTTTGAGTGCCACCACGCATACTAACTCCTCTCCCTCTCCCTTGCCCTTGCCCCACTCCTCTCCCTTGCCCTTGTCCTTGTCCCATTCCTCTCCCTTGACCTTGCCCCACTCCTCTCCCTTGCCCCACTCCTCTCCCTTGCCCTTGTCCTTGTCCCATTCCTCTCCCTTGACCTTGCCCCACTCCTCTCCCTTGCCCCACTCCTCTCCCTTGCCCTTGTCCTTGTCCCATTCCTCTCCCTTGACCTTGCCCCACTCCTCTCCCTTGCCCCACTCCTCTCCCTTGCCCTTGTCCTTGTCCTTGTCCTTGTCCCACTCCTCTCCCTTGTCCTGGTACACGTCTTCCTCTACCTAGTGCAGACATTTTTCTTTCTTTCTTTTGTTGCTCTTTACTGTTTCCTTTCCACAAAAGATCAGCCCAAAGGTCCTCTTTTATACCATATGGTCATGCGATTGAAAGAACCTCAATACCTGAGTGTGTTGCCTAGATGGAAATCAGTTGTGATATATATATATATGCATAATTCAATCAACTGTTTCTCAGTAACAATAGAATAAAATACAGGGGATATATTTGTGTTTCAATTCACAATATAAACAGCTGTTTACCTTGACTTTAGCCTGGGTTAGGTTTAGAACATGGTGTTATCTGTTCTGACATACAGTGTTAAAGCATTGGTAAATTTGGCAGTAAAAATCCATTGTTTTGGTCTTGTTTGAGCTTGTGTGTAAAAGAAGTTCAAGCATATTAAATGTGTGTTAATTGTATGCATTTTATGTTAAAGCAACAAGAAATGTGTTAATAGTATAGCTTACACAGACGGATGTATTGCTAACTGTGTTAAGAGTTTTGGAAAATTGTTAAAAGTATTGAAAAATCTGTCATAGCAATCGTAAAAAACTGTAACAAGCAGAATCACTGAAGGAGAAAACTGGAATTTAGTGTTCAGTGTGTGTTTTAGTTGGGCTCTTGACCCTCACATCATTAACTTTAGATTTTGTTTGGCTGCTGTATGTGAGTTATAACAGCCAGATGAACAATTAGAAAAGGTGATCTGATGGTATTGGTTGTGGATTTTCTGAGTTAAGTTTACCTTAAGGATTATAGCAGCACTGTCATTGTAGAGCATACCATTTTTAGCCTTTTCAATGAAATCCATATGATCAAATCAATAAAAAAGAAACAAAAAGACACTTTAAAAAAAATTGTTTATGTAGACATCAAGAACATCATACACAGACATCAAGAATCAGCCTGTGAATCTCAACAATGGCGACAATTATTAAGCATGTTGCAGTGCATTCTGGGTGCCACCAATCAAAACTCATTCATGGCTCCCATCATGCATTGCTGCATGAATAAATAAAATGTTCAGAGGTGATCTGTTTGTCACCATTGCTGAGAATCATACGCTAATTCTTGATGTCTGTGTGTGCCTGCTAGGGCTGTCACTTTACGTTCGAAAATCGATTGCACAATCGATCGGACCAACCAACACAAGTTTCGAAAACGAAAATAGGGAATCGATTTTAACTGCCTTTTTTTTTTTTAACCAAAAATGTGTTTTAGGTGGACAGATCAATACAGTACACAGAACATGTAGGATGTTGTAGGGTCTGGACCATTCAGACACACACTAATTATTCATATTCACTATATTTAATCAATATAAAGGTCTATGAAACTCTCCCCCAAAACTAACCTCACAAATGAAGTTACTTTGTAAGCCGGGTGTCCGGTTACAAAACACTTTAAGACTGATAACAGACTTTTACGACCTCAAAGGAATGTGGCCACATGCGCCACATGCTCAAGAGAGAGAGACAATCTTTAATTAAATAAACTTTGCGGTATTACTCTGATCTATGAAGGAACATGCCTCACAGAAACTGTGATGATTTACTGTCTCATGTACTATTAGGTATAACAACATGGTATGTTTGATTGGGGTGTATGTGGTTGCACAATGAACCAACTGTCAATATAACTTCACCTGTATCATTCTTCCTACCTAATTAATCCTCATTTAATGACACATACTTTGATGTACATCACCTTCTCTTAGAATGCAATTTGAATTTGTTATGTCTATTTGAGCTTGAATGAACAGTCTAAGCACGCTGGGGACAAAGACCATAAATCAACTAAGAGCCGCTTCCCCTCGTGGACATGTCACCTTACTCATAGGTCCATTCAAACCTTAGGGGTTGGTTCTTTTTTCAGACTATTTGAGAGGCAGGCAACAGTGACCGCCTGCTCTTGGTTTTTCCATCCTGCCGCAAACACGATCTCGGGTGATACTAGGAAACCCCCCCCCTTCCCCCTCCATGGGGGCCAAGAGGCCTTCCAGCAGGCCTGGATCCCAACCAGATCCGGCCTCATGGAAAAGAGAGGAGACTCTCTCACAAAGAACCAAAGACAATCTCAGGAGTTTTGGAACAAAGACTCCAACCAACAACGACTCCAATCACCCATCCTTCCGACTTCCTCACTTCTCCTGGGTACTCGGCGTGGCCTCAACAGAGTACCAGGCCTTGATCAAACCAATCATGCGTTCCTGGAGAAAGAGAACGCTCAACCAACTTCCACTTGACACTGCCGGAACCATCAACGACTTCAATTTTCAACAACTTCAAGAATTTTTCCCATTACAAATGCAAGTATTCAATTCAATGAAATGTGAAAATGAAATTCTGATGGTTCTTCTCATAGACCCTCTTCCGGTTTCCAATTTCATCCTATCACTAACCTATTTATGTATTCATGTGTGTATGTTGTTTAGTTTATTTATATTCATATAAATATCTATATTTAGTTAATAAAACTTGTACATAATATGTATTTGGTTCTGCTTTGTTTGCAATACATTGTCACTTTATGATCACGGTTTTTGCTACTGGCTCAACGTGCGGTATATGCGAAGAAATAATTATTCTTCTGTGGCCATGGAAGATACCCTTTTCTTAGAATAAATTAATAATCAAAAGAGTTCGTTGGACGAACTGATTAATTGATTGTAATATTAATTCAGCCACATCAAGTTAATCCAATTAACTGACCCAAATATTTATAATTAATAATAACAAGATATTATTGATTATTAATATTTCCAAAAAGCTGAGTTCCTTACATATGGTGGAGAATTTTAAGGCATCGTATTAAACATTGTATGCAAGCAGACAGTAATCAATCATATGTTGTCCCATAAGTTGTTATTAACATCTCATACACACGCACAAGTATCTGAAATCAGCAAAACTATAGCCTGAATATGGCTTCCTACGAATGGCAGAAAGTTTCTCAAATGCTATAATGCATATTTAAATCGTACGATAAGAAACTCCCGATATTAGCGAAGAAATCCTAATTTCAGATAGAAGTCGAGCGTACGTTAAACCTTCTCTGACTGAGAAATCTCAGATTAGCCGCGCGTATAAATGATACCAGAACAAATTAATCTGATTATGGACGAAGAAAACTCCATTCTCAGCATTTTGAAGGTGATCTGAGCGATGCTCCTCAGTCCTCAGTTGTAGCCAATAGCTCCCTCAATCCTAACTTACACGCATAACTTACAAGTAAAACCCTCTACCTCGAGTGATAGTTTTAGCACCGCCTAAAAACCTTAGACACTTTAGAGCGTAAAGTGTAACCTTAAACCAAAGACTATAGATTTTGCGTGATTTGAACTGAGTGATTTGAACACGAGTAATGAGAGTCAAAGCTCTTCGAGGCTTTGAATCAAAGGAGTCAACTGCGTCACAAATGATTCTTTGTTTGAAGCGCCCTCGCTGGCGACCCCTGCTGGTCAAAACAGTGGAAGTGTAGCGGAAACTCAAATCAACGGAACACCTTTTACAAACCAATCGCAAAGGTTTTATCAAAAGGTGTAATCAGGTAATGGCAATCCGCGAATATCGTTTAATATGAGGTGTCTTTCAAGGCACAATATCCTAGTAAACTGTAGGGCTCGTTTTATGAAAGCTTGACTTGAAAGTCAATCAGACCCTTTATCAAATGCGTCATTAAATGTGTACGAATCTATAAAGTGATACAAGATCACATAGAGACCAGATACACACTGGTTCACGAACCGTTGAAATTTAAAACAATTTCGAAACAGCTATGACGCGTAACTAAGCAGTTTAATAAAATCACGTGACCTTAGCAGTGATACCCACTCCGAATGATTTGAGACGAATGATTCACCCTGGTGTCAGAGCTTCACGAAGCACGTCTCATAAGAGGGTTAAACCACTCTCTTCTCTCTCTCTTTCTCTCGCTCGACCCCTTCCTCTTGGTTTCACTTTCAGATTGAAACCCAGATACTGTGGTTTTCATTTGTGTTTCTTTTATTTCGACCCAAACCTACCCCTATGGTATTCTGTGTCTTCACACCTGTTGAGCCTGAATATTCCTATTCGGTTAAGTTGAATTTAATTAAATTTGGGATTTAATTAAATCAATTTGCTTATTCAATTTCCACTCTAGTTACCAGAGCTATGAGAACACTCGATGTTTAATTTTTATTTTTTGATTTTATTTCAATTTATTTATTTACTTTTGTTTCAGCCTGAATTCTTATATTCAGCTAAATAAAGCTTAACTAAACTTAATTTAATTTAATTACTTGATATGCTTCCCTTTCCCTTTTAGTTTCTTAGAGCTATAAGGACGTTCTTACTTTACCTTTACCATATTTTAGATCACTAGTCACTATCCTCATCTTCTCTCTCTCTTTAGGATTACAATATCTAGCGACTGTTGTTTCCTTAGCGAGTTACACAGGTCATTAATATCCTACTTCCTATCTGTGTTTACCCATCCTCACTCCTTAGCACCAAGCTAAGTACATGAAGTACGGCTAAACACAAACGCACAGTAGGCCCCAGACAGAACTGGAAACACTTCCCGTTGTTTCTTCTTCTTCTTTTGGACCTTGAGATGTTTGATGTGTCCCTGCTAGCTTAGTCTAACAGCAGCATAACCCATAAGTGACTCCTGTTTACCTATGTCTCCTAGCTAAACCTAAATAGGTAAAACACTCCTTTCTTCCTCTTCTTTTCTGGTTTCATCCTATTGTTGTATTTTGGTTTTGCTCTATCTGTTACTCTCGTAGCACAACATGTGAGAAGAACCATCAGCATTTTTGAGTAATAGGTTATGACATGTAAGAGCCCAGTCATCAGTCGATGCTGCTTAAAGCACGTCAAAGATACTCAAATTTTTTTTTTTTTTGTTGTGTGTGCTCCCCAACACTAAATTTTAGCTGCTCCACATAGCCGTTCTCCCACACAGATAGCTCACCACCTCTGTAGAAACTTGCATTTGCCTTTGCCATTTCTCTCTTGTGTTCCCACAAGTGTGCCAGTAGGCCTCAGACACCCAGCCCTGCCACCAGGACCACCTGGAGACCCGGCAGAGCAGTGTCATGGACATCCTTTAGCCGGAAGCAGGCAACGACCTGCCACGGCAGAGAAAGGAACAGTTAGACGACAACGAAAGCGGACGTCCGGCCTGAGCCACCTAGAGCTGACCAGAATCATCTTCTCCTTGGCCGCGCTCCCTCAGGCCTCAAACAGGAGGTAAATGAACTAATGCTGCCAGCCACAGAATTCCACAGAGAACAAACCCTGCTCAGCGTGAGAGGACACAGGACCGATTCAAGGACCCTGACAGAGCAGAGCAACTGAAAGAGATCATCAGTTTTCGGGCGGACGACAGCTCTGAGCACCTGCAAACCAACGGGTAAAGAACTGTTTCACTCAAAGAACTTAAAGAAATGGTTGAACTCAAAGAGAGCTAAAGCCATCAATGTGCAGCGGAAGTCCGAACACTGACTTAGCGATGCTGTAACATTATTGACGCACTCCATGTGGTCCAAAGAGAGCTGCAACAGTCCAACCCACTGCAAATGGACCACACAAGAAAGACGTACCCTGCTGACCTTCACATCAGCAGCGTAAGCTTCCCCAGCCCTGCACAAAGGGGGGAGGAGCCAAAGCCCTCGGCTTAACACTTCACCAGCCAGTGTCCTGAGAGCCCCTGCAACTGCAGGAGGAAAAGGTAACTCAGACAAACCCTGAAATGGCACATAAAGTGACACTCAACAATCTCAAGTGAAAGGTCAGAAACATCCCTGCCAATCTACAAGACATTGATTTTCACCTGCAGTCTCCAACCGGTGTGGCACACCGAGACAGACTCCATCTGATCTGGACACATCCAGCCCAGCTGGGCCATGCCCAGACACCAAGCAGGACAGACCTAGAAGGGCCTGTGCTACCACCACCGACTCCGAACGAGTTTTCTGTGGAACTTACAACGAACCTGTGACGGAGGAGGACACCAGCGTCAAGAAACTTTTCCTCCAAAACCAGTTAGTCACCATATTTTCACCTGCCCCCACGCAATGCCCACTCAACGATGCGTGACCTGATGCAGAAGGCCTCTAACACAGAAGGCCTCCTCAGAAAGGGTTCCTAAGACTCCATTGATTCTGAACTGCAAAACCAGAAGGCACACAACATGAACACAATGCAAGACTCTGCTAAAAAGTCCCTGGTCAGCATAGGACATAAAACTTTTAAAGTAGATGAAAATGTGTGCTCAAAGAGCAGCAAGACTCTGCATTAGTAAAAGTAGAATTTTACTGATATAAAGAAAATCTTGAATGGACGTGTAAGCCTCACCTGCCAACAGACTATGCACGACTCTTTTGAAACAAACATTTGCTACATGCTGGTTGAACTGGCACTGCTAAACATTAGTTTCCATGACAATGAAGGGTTACAGGAAACACTAGCTCCAAATAGGGCATACGTCACCTTGATGCCAGAGTGTAGGAAAACCACCTGAGCTTTAAACTACTGTTAACCTACAGGCGTGCATTTGACCATTGCGGTCCAACTGGAACACAACATGCGATACGCATTTTGATCACTGGTTGCTGGCTTGTCTAAATGCAGATAAAACGATAGCTGGAATTGACATCTCTTCTGTAAGTGAAAGAGTCTTAGATTTCCAACTGGTATCAGTTAGTTCAGCATTAAAGCGTAAGTCTGTTTGACAAAGGAATCTCATCTCAGCAGCTTGTAAACTGTACCGATATCTATCCTGCTTTGGTTAAAGAAATCCAAATTGCAGTATTGCTAAACCTGTTTCTGACAAAGAAAGCTCAGGACAGTGTTATATATATGTAGACCTGGGTGATGCTCCCCTTTCTACAATGTAAAGGCCTTACAAATTATTGTTAGATTGATGTAATTCACCTAAATTTTTAGCTGCATCTACAAGCAGAGAGCTACCTAGCGATCAAAACTGTTCATTCGCTGAAAAGTCAGCATTTATGCATGAGAGGGACGTAACTATATAGGCTTAGACAAGCTTTGACTTACTGCAAATCTATTTCCTTACTCTGTAAACACATAGAATAAGTTGTGTAAAGTAAAGAGAAGAGTTCCATGAGTAAAATTAGCAAATGCCAAAACACATTTGCATTTTACTGAATGTAACATCAAGTTCTTGAAAGACTTAAAGTATAGGCGCCCCCTTTTAACCCGTTTAAACATGCATAACTCAGTAAAATGTGCAGACATTCTTCAGGTACTGTTCAATTGTTCTGACATGCTCTGGTTCCCATGACAACAACTGGTCACAGGAAGTGCTAACTTGTGATGTCACTTTGTAAACAAACCAGCCTAGGTGGCTAAGCTAACCTAGCATTCATCCAGCTTAGGCTAAGCTAAATAATAACTTCTACAATTAGCAGTTAGCATCATTCACTTGAAGCCTTAATTACAGCTTTTGCTTACACAGTGCAAAGTATTCTAGAATACTTTCTTTAACCCCAGTTAGGGTTTCTAATTCTTCACTTTCCGTACTTTCAGTTCTTCTCAGCTAAATTTCACCTTCACTAGTTAGGCATAGTCCTGGCTGAGCGCTGTAGGTTAAATTTGCAGATGCCCTGTCAATTAAACTTAAGTTTAACTACATGTAAACTGTGTAGCTAGAGAATAATTCGTATAGTAATGAGAATTTCCATCAGCATGTTGATTAAACCTTTGGAGGGACACACACAGTGTGGTCTTGAACACGCAACCGCTGTAACCCACTATGGAGTGTTGGTCCAGACAAACCCAAAGTTTAGTCACTAGTGCTACTGATTATTCTCACATTCAGATCATTACCGCTGTTTTGATTACTTTATTATTTTTTTTTTTATTTCCACTTTGATAATAATGGCAGTCAGCTATTCCCTTGTCTATTCAGTCATCTATATGATTTAATTCCATTTCCTCTCTTGTTCGAATGTGGTTCCATTTCCCATTGGGCCCAGAAAGGAAACAGAGACACCTTTATTTGTGATTGTGTTTATTTTCAACAAGTGCACTCATTTTTGTGACCCTGCAACACAAGTAATTTCAACAATTACTAGGGCATAACTATAGTCCTGAGGATTGATAATAAGCATAATTTGAATAGGAAAGCTGTCTCTTTTCCTCCTATCCTTCACTTCGTCAAGCCGTAGTGAACCACCATTTAAGTCCAGAGAAATAATTTAGTCATAAGAACCATCTTAAGTCATTTATTTCATCTCGGCTATGCCCTTTCCAGGAAACACTCTAGGAACCACAAAAGTCTTAGCCTCCTAACATCCACAGCTAAGATGATAAAGATACAAGAGACACATCACTAGCTAGATACACATGAAGCACCTAACTTTATGCTACATATCTAGCGAACCCATTAAACAGTGGTCCTGAACTTTTAGGGTCATGTATTAGTCTCTCACCACAAGTGTGCCAAAGTGTCACAGAGCCTCTGCTTAACCTGACCCCAACCTTCCAGCTTACCAAAGACTATGACAAACCAATGGACACTATGAGAAACCACCTCTAACCCCTCCAACCACCCACGAATTCCGTCTGCACCCACCGACAAC
The DNA here is from genome assembly GCA_026230005.1 of Gila orcuttii. NCBI lineage: Eukaryota > Metazoa > Chordata > Actinopteri > Cypriniformes > Leuciscidae > Gila > Gila orcuttii. The sequence continues at coordinate 1,977,601 of JAPDVR010000001.1, read as the reverse complement.
CGGTGCCCCAGACAACTGAAATCAACAAGCACACGCTGCGTTCACAGGACAACACTCTGTGTTATGCACCTGATGACATCGCTGCGCCAAAGCTTGTGGTGCCACAGTGCAAAAGGGGGGGTCATGCCAGTGTATGCCCATGATGCGCAGCACCAGAACACCGAAGCAAGTGGCATACCGGCGTCCTCGAAGCGGAAAGACTGTCCTAGCCAACAAAGGACGACAGTCGCTGAGATCTTTCCTCCCTTTCTCTCTCCCTCTCCCCTTTGTCTGTTCCAGGATGCTGCTGTGGTTAGTCTTCCTGTGCCTCCAGCCAACCAGAGGACAGCCGCAGTCGGTCATCTCACCAGGTCCGGTATCAGGCAGCGTCCCGAAGGAACAACCGACACCAACTGCAGGACCCACACCCAGAGAGTGTATGTTCGACTCCACTCTCTCGCCCACGCTGAGGCCAATGTCGAACACATGCTCAACCAACTTGAAAAAAAACCTGTCACACAAGCAGAGCTAGATGGACACAACCGCCGCTGCCGTCGGAACTCTGTTAACATTGGCATGTCCAGTGTCAACGCACTGAACCTAGCCACCATGAGACAACGTGTGGCTGAAATTCAAACTGAAATCCCACAGCTAAAAGGGCAACTCACAACACAGAGTGCCTCCCTGCCGTCCATCGGCAAGACATCGAAGGGAACTGTGAATGACTTTACTCAAACTCAGCTGGTCGGCAGTCTCTGATCCAAGACACACGCTGCCCTGCTGAGGCCAAACCTGAATCAAAGCTGGAAACCTCATCCTTCTTCAAGAACCACAATTTCACCCTAACTCCAGAATGACAGGTGATACCCAGTCAAGGCACCTTCTGCCCCAACACCTGCTGCAGAGACCTGTACTGGGCTACTGTCCACATCAACCGCCGTGGAACGACCACCGCTCCAGAAGACGTGAGCAACCAGAGGCCACCATGGCCTTCCAGCCTTCTATGACAAAGGTGTGTCTGATCTCTCTGCACTTTCAACTTCGATCATGGTTGTCCTTGAGGGGGACAACAATGGTCGAAAAGGGGGGATGTAGGGTCTGGACCATTCAGACACACACTAATTATTCATATTCACTATATTTAATCAATATAAAGGTCTATGAAACTCTCCCCCAAAACTAACCTCACAAATGAAGTTACTTTGTAAGCCGGGTGTCCGGTTACAAAACACTTTAAGACTGATAACAGACTTTTACGACCTCAAAGGAATGTGGCCACATGCGCCACATGCTCAAGAGAGAGAGACAATCTTTAATTAAATAAACTTTGCGGTATTACGCTGATCTATGAAGGAACATGCCTCACAGAAACTGTGATGATTTACTGTCTCATGTACTATTAGGTATAACAACATGGTATGTTTGATTGGGGTGTATGTGGTTGCACAATGACCAATATAACCAATATAAAAATGACCATAACTGTCAATATAACTTCACCTGTATCATTCTTCCTACCTAATTAATCCTCATTTAATGACACATACTTTGATGTACATCACCTTCTCTTAGAATGCAATTTGAATTTGTTATGTCTATTTGAGCTTGAATGAACAGTCTAAGCACGCTGGGGACAAAGACCATAAATCAACTAAGAGCCGCTTCCCCTCGTGGACATGTCACCTTACTCATAGGTCCATTCAAACCTTAGGGGTTGGTTCTTTTTTCAGACTATTTGAGAGGCAGGCAACAGTGACCGCCTGCTCTTGGTTTTTCCATCCTGCCGCAAACACGGTCTCGGGTGATACGAGGAAACCCCCCCCTTCCCCCTCCATGGGGGCCAAGAGGCCTTCCAGCAGGCCTGGATCCCAACCAGATCCGGCCTCATGGAAAAGAGAGGAGACTCTCTCACAAAGAACCAAAGACAATCTCAGGAGTTTTGGAACAAAGACTCCAACCAACAACGACTCCAATCACCCATCCTTCCGACTTCCTCACTTCTCCTGGGTACTCGGCGTGGCCTCAACAGAGTACCAGGCCTTGATCAAACCAATCATGCGTTCCTGAAGAAAGAGAACGCTCAACCAACTTCCACTTGACACTGCCGGAACCATCAACGACTTCAATTTTCAACAACTTCAAGAATTGTTCCCATTACAAATGCAAGTATTCAATTCAATGAAATGTGAAAATGAAATTCTGATGGTTCTTCTCATAGACCCTCTTCCGGTTTCCAATTTCATCCTATCACTAACCTATTTATGTATTCATGTGTGTATTATTTAGTTAATAAAACTTGTACATAATATGTATTTGGTTCTGCTTTGTTTGCAATACATTGTCACTTTATGATCACGGTTTTTGCTACTGGCTCAACGTGCGGTATATGCGAAGAAATAATTATTCTTCTGTGGCCATGGAAGATACCCTTTTCTTAGAATAAATTAATAATCAAAAGAGTTCGTTGGACGAACTGATTAATTGATTGTAATTTTAATTCAGCCACATCAAGTTAATCCAATTAACTGACCCAAATATTTATAATTAATAATAACAAGATATTATTGATTATTAATATTTCCAAAAAGCTGAGTTCCTTACAATGTTGAAAAATAACAATGTCTTTTCTGTTAACCAAATGCTTTTTAATATTCGCTATTACTTCAGTGCAAGTGAACAAGCGCGCCGTTATTTGTTGCTTAGTGACGTGTGTGTTCAAGCAAGCCAGAAATGCGCAGATTCTGCGCAATACGCTGTATTTAATATATCATTAGGACTCACGAGTTGTGTATCTGCGCTAAATCCATGCAGATTTGGCTTACACGAACTTCCCCAGCAAAGTGAGTAAACATAGAAACACGCCAAATTGGCTCGTGATATGACAGCGTTACCCGCCAAAGTTCATTTTTATCCGAATTTGGCGGGTGTTAATTTCAATCCTTGAATGTTGCACTCCTGTTTGTCATTGTGCACAAAACTTCACGCCAATAAATCATCAGAAATATTGCTGACTTGTGCGCGTCTCAAGCGCCCTCTTTACGTTCGTCCTAATGCCTGTTAGTTGTCCGTGGATTTGCCAATATTTGGTGTTGAAAATGGAAACGTCTTTAGACATGGAAAAATCGATTTTACAATCGATTCAATGAACACATATGTCTCAAAAATCGAACAGGATTTTTTCACAAAAGTGACAGCCCTAGTGCCTGGATACAAATGTTTTTTTTTAGAAGTTTCTTTTTTTTTTATTGATTTGATCATTTGGATTTCATTGAAAAGGCTAAAAATGGTATGCTCTACAATGACAGTGCTGCTATAATCCATAAGGTAAACTTAACTCAGAATTTGGGTTCTATATGAGATCAGGTCAAATGATTGTGGAATAATGATTATGTTAAAACACAACCAACACCATCAGATCACCTTTTTAATTTGTTCATCTGGCTGTTATAACTCATGTACAGCAGCCAAACAAAATCTAAAGTTAATGATGTGAGGGTCTAGAGCCCAACTAAAACAAACACTGATCTCCATAATGGTGACCTAAAATTTAGTTTTTCTCCTTCAGTGATTCTGCTTGTTAACATCAGGTGTCTTCAAAAATGCTCAATCATCTCTCAATTATTCGCTTAAAGGGATACTTCAGGATTTAGCATTAAGCTTTGTATCAGTAGAAAACCAGTAGTATTTTCGAATTACCGTGCTTCCCCCCCTCATTTCCCCCTGATATGAAAGATTTATGTATTTTATGTAAAATCGTCATCTTGCGTCATCGGAGGATTTTTGGGCCAGAGGCTTAAAACTACAGCCAGTACTAGCTAGTTCCGCATGTTTTCACCACGCCCATATGGGGCGGGATCTCACTCACAGAATGTAAAGATAGTGTCAGCCATCTTTCTGTAGAAGCTAAGCTAACAGGCTCTTGCTCTGTGTATAAAGTTTGTATAGTAGGCTAATCACGATAGCGGAAGGTAACGTTAGTTTTGAAGTTGAAATGGCAGAAGGGGATTTTGAAGATCTGTTGCGCGAATCTGATGCTCGCGGCTACCAGTACGAGCCGCAATAAAGCGACGAACAGTTGTGGGAGATGGAGGAACAAGAGGCGGCCGGAGCAGCTGCTGCAGCAGGGGAGCAAGACCTGACTCGAGCCCGGCCAGACTCCAGCTGGGGCGGACTGGTCGTGTCAGTGCTCTCTCACTGTGCGCCTATGGAAACAGATAGAGAGTCCTATTGCTGTCGCGAATTTCAGCGATCCCATTTTCTTCTGGACGAGATAAATTGGAAACGCCAGCCAAAGCCCACAAACGGACGGCTTAGTGTAAAGTGAGTAATGTTATATGGTTTGTTTTTCTTTTTTTTTACTAAGACGTAATGTACAGAGTTTGGACACTCGGCATTATCACAATGTTCTTCCCGCGTAACGTAGTCAGCTGAGCTATTGTTGTTATATTTACATCTATGATAGTATACTTTGTGCAAATAGTTCGTATTGCTAACGTTGTGCTTACTGTTTTGTAGACAATATCGCCTAACAGCCTACCGTCACTTTATGGAATGGTTCCTGCAAGGCGAGAGACATAGTAAAGACTATCGTCTCGTTTTGCCCACCTGTGTTGTCCAGGATATCAGACGGAGATATCCAGCTCCTGACGGACAATACTGTGAATATAAGGAAACAGCTGAAGCTCTGGAAGAGCTTTGAGTGTAAAAGTTTTATTATTAATTCTTTTTTTTAATTAAAAGTTATAACTCACATTGGTTGTGGTTCTTTTTTATAAACCCTTACTGTTACTAGAGTATGTATTAGCCTAGAGAATGTGTGGAGAAATTTTTCGGATACTGCCGCCTGTAACCGGTAGGCGTGGTTAGCCTGGCCTCATAAGGGCAGCAAAGCAAGTGCATTCTGGGAGTTGTTGTCTTTCAGCTACATGAGTAAAAAATACATTTTTTGCCTTTTCTCAGTCTAGAATGCTTCAATTTCAAAAATAACTTCACATTTCTACTATATAAATGATCACTATTGAATACACATTCATCTTCCCAGAGCTGAAGTAGCCCTTTAATTATCTCATTAACTTTAACACTGCTTCAGTGTTCATTTAACACTCAGCTCAGAGTTTAATTGGGACGCTTAAAATTACTTAATTCCATTATGTTAAAGTTATATGAACAAATTATGTTTTGTGGAACCTGTTTACATAAAAAAGTTAATTAAAGCCAACATATCATTTTTTTTGAGTGCTTGTCTATAAATTTTGATGCCATTCTTCTTATGATGTAACGAGTACATCAGGATTTATAGATAGTGTTCCCAGTTCCGGCTGACCTAATCTATGCAGCCTAACATTGAATTATAGAAGTAAATAATGTGTTATGTGTATGCTAAGCCAAAGAGATCTGTTTTTAGTCTAGATTTGAACTGACAGACTGTGTCTGCTTCCCGGACAATGTTAGGAAGATTTTTCCAAAGTTTTGGTGCATAATGAAATGCAGCGAGAGCTCAGGGCCTTTTCTGTATCTCAGATCAGCTCGTGAGGTTTGAGAGAGCGCTCTCAGCCTCACGTATCTCTAATGTCGGGTTAACATTTCTCCTCTTTGTTCTAGAGCATTTGATGTGTTGCATTGATTATCTTTGAATTGATTATGACATTGAAATGATACATTTACCTGACATATTACATTGTTATATTTGATTATTCTAATTGACTTTGACATTATTTTCATTCAAGAGTTTAAAAAGAATAGTAAAACATTCGCTCACATTTAATGATGCACAGATATCAAAAAACATTTTCATTTATGGAGTCAGATGAAATAACGAGTTAATACATATGAGAAAATGTGTTGAATTTAAGCAAAAATACTTTGCCGCGAGAAAAGACAGTAACACGCAGAACCCTTCACCCGCTGATCAGAAGACCCTCATTGGCCTGATCCAGCGCGTGTTTACAAAGCTATAATTCTAAGATATTTATTGGTAAACTATGGGACATGATGATGGTAAAATGATTGCTTTTGCGTTAACTTGCTAAATTTCTAGGGGGTTTCTTAATATATTTTTTTCTCATTCTTACCTTCGATAACCAGTAAACTAATGAGTAGTTTATAGAGTAATTGTGGGAACATTCATTGTGTCAGGACCATCAAAACACTATTGTTATTGTAAATGCAAATGCATGTATCTGAATCAGAGAACAAATGCAAAGGACTTATAAACTATGGGATATGATGATGGTAAAAAAATGAGATGGGAAGAAAAATGATATGAATTGTGGTAATGCTTTATATTACAGTCCGGAAATACTGCGTATAATTACAGCGATTTTACAGCGTAACTTTATGTAATTATACTGTACCTATATAGTACTTACATGTAAGAATAAGGGAACAATATTTAAAGTTTGTGGAATAAAGGGGTAACAACCAGGAGAACATTACCGTCATTGTTTTTGCGTCCGCTCGCAAAACTTTTGAGTTCTGTTATTGTGAGAAGATCAGATGCAGTTTTTTATATCAGCCTTTATTTATTCTTCATGATGATTTTACAGTGTCTACATCTGTTAGCTCATATTCAGGTGTACATATCTGTCTACTAAATGAATAAATGCTAAATGATAGATGTAAATGTATTTTGACTAATTACTTGTAATTCATCTAGTTTGATTCAGATATCTGTAACTAAGAATGAAATGAGGCATTGGTTTGAGAAAAGTTTCACTCAATGAAAAATATCACTACAGTAAACTGGAGTACTGGCATTATTAGTTTTCCGTATGGTCTTTTTCTTCTGGAAGATTTTCCCGTTGGGTTGTTTCTTCCATGTAAGTGTGACGTCCTGATCGCTCAGCATCTGCTGTAACTAAACCACAAAACAGGCTTTGATTAAACAAGTGTTTTGTATTTCTCCTCAAAATTATCATCTCATTTTACAAATCTTGCCAAAAGTGCAGAAACTGGAGAAGCTCAAAACACAAAGTAATATTTTGTTGACTGACCAACTCATTGAACAAATGTTTCCAAATCTGAACACATTCGTCACCAAAAACAAATGTCGCAAAAGGTCTTAATAAATAATACATGTATGATTTATTCTCATTAGACTCTCATTAATGTAATACATGGAAATCATTCAGTCAGCACATAATTTTAATACATTACTGGCGCACTTCGCGAGTCAGTCAAAAATTATCGAGATTTATTTATTTTTTTGTAAATAAAATGAATGTACTATATTTTTGTTCAATAGTGTTTTTTATTTAATATTTTGTATTTTTAGGGGATTTTATGGTACTAAATTATATTTGCGCTGTATTTATATTCCATTTATTCAGTTTTTGAGAATTACATTTCCAACTTAAACTGGTAAATCTTGAACGGTTTAGAGCGACAGACTGAAGTTTGATCTTTTTTCAAGCACGACACTTGGCAGATTATTGCTTAAGTGAGAACATTAAGTGTTTTAAAAAGTGAACTTAAAAAAAATACGTTTATTGTTATGAAACTTTTTTCATTTTTTATATAAAAATATATATTTTCAAAAACATGTCTTACTCTAACCCTGTGAGGAAATCAAAATCTATACAAGTTGTGCTCCACATGTGAGCTGATATCTCAGTAAATGCTCTGTCAGTGAGATGTTGTTCGGCTGCAGTTCCAAACGCTTCCACTAGAGGAAACTCTCTCATTCGTTTCCAATGCGCTCGTTTCTGACCGCGAGGAGCACAAGTGTGACTATTATTTACAGCACCATTTAACCGTTTCCAGTCATGTCCATGATTTTTTTTGTGTGTTCACAAATTTTAGAGTTAATTTGAGTCTGTTGAGTATTATAAACCCACCTTGTTTAAGACTAGTGCACTCAATGTAGCGTCGTCCGCATTCTCGCTGGCTTTGACCTGCACTCGGATCACCTGCTGCTTACTCTTCACTGCACGACAACACACATAATATCTTACTTTATGTTTTACTATATCTTACTTTATGAATTTGTAGATTAGGGATTCCCAAACTTCTTGTCAGCCGAACCCCTTTGACCAAAAACAAGGGTGCTCCGATCACAGGAAGCAGAATCTGCCGATACGATCACCGATACCGATCTATTTGACGACTTTTTATTATGTAGAATCAGGATTTAATTTTTGAAGATGGGGGAATCCCTCCTTAAGTGACTCTTGTGGGTGTTTATTTTATTTGAGGAGGTCCTTTAGACATTTTCAAAAAAATATATAATTACCTCTCCTTTCAGTTTGCTTACAGAGCAAACAGGTCTGTGGATGATGCAGTCAACATGGGACTGCATTATATCCTGCAACATCTCGACAGACCAGGGACTTATGCAAGGATCCTCTTTGTGGACTTCAGTTCGGCCTTCAATACCATCATGCCTGACCTTCTCACAGCCAAACTGACCCAGCTCTCCATACCATCCTCGATCTGTCAGTGGATCTCCAGCTTCCTGACGGACCGGCAGCAGCGAGTGAGACTGGGGAAACTCACATCCAGGACTCTCACCACCAGCACTGGCGCCCCTCAAGGGTGCGTTCTCTCCCCACTGCTCTTCTCCCTGTACACTAATGACTGCACTTCTAAAGACCCCACTGTCAAGCTCCTGAAATTTGCCGACGACACCACTGTCATCGGTCTCATCTGAAACGGTGACGAGTCTGCTTACAGACTGGAGGTTGAACAGCTGGCTGTCTGGTGCAGTTATAACAACCTTGAGCTGAACACGCTCAAAACAGTGGAGATGATCGTGGACTTCAGGAGAAACAGCTCAGCACTCCCCCCACTCACCATCATGAACAGCACTGTGGAAGCAGTGGAGTCATTCAGGTTCCTGGGCACTTCCATCTCTCAGGACCTGAAGTGGGACAATCACATTGACTCCACTGTGAAAAAGGTCCAGCAGAGACTGTACTTCCTTCGCCAGCTGAGGAAGTTCAACTTGCCACAGGAGCTGCTGATTCAGTTCTATTCAGCCGTCATTGAGTCTGTCTTATGCACTTCCATCACTATCTGGTTTGGTTCAGCTACCAAATCAGACATCAGGAGACTACAACGGACAGTCCGGACTGCGGATAGGATCATTGGTGCCCCCCTGCCAACCCTCCAGGACCTGTACTCTTCCAGAGTGAGGAAGAGAGCAGGTAAAATCATCACAGACTCCACTCACCCTGGACACCTCCTGTTTGAACTGTTACCGTCAAGACGGCGACTCAGATCACTGGCCACAAGAACATCTCGGCATAGGAACAGTTTCTTCCCACAGGCCATTTCTCTCCTGAACAGTTAACACTCCTCCCAAGTGCAATACTCCCACTGTTTAGTGCAATACCCTACAACTCAGGTGATACTTATATGTAGATTTATTTATTTATAATATTCAAAACACTGTAAATATGTTCATAATCTTAAATCTGGAAATGTCTATTCTGACTAAACCCAACTGTGATACTTTTATTCTCATATATTTATATTTTTATTTTTTATTCTTATAATTTGTAGTATTATGTTTCTTGTTGTATTTGTATTTGTATATGTCCACTGGAAGCCTCAGCACCAAAAACAAATTCCTTGTGTGTGCAAGCACACTTGGCAATAAAGCTCTTTCTGATTCTGAAAAATTTTTGATCATTCTGTGCATTTTTGTTTTAACAATAGCTTATAATACACAGCACAAGCCTGATTTATAACTCTGAACTGAATTCACAAACAAGACAAGTAAACCGTCAGCAATAAAATAAAAACATAGAAACAATTTACAAGCAGTAGCACAAATAGAATAAAGAAACAGCCCTGTAAGTTTTTTTCAGGTAGGTCTAACAGTAGTATTGAATGAAGAAATAATAAAGAAATTTAATAAGGAATCAAATATAAAATAAACTGGAGGATCCTCCCTGAATAAATTAAATTACAATTTGTAAGCTTTACAAAAGTTAGTCATTCAAGAGCATTGAGTCATTATGGACTAATATGAACATTTTTGCCGATACTGATAACCGATAATTCTTTATATTCGAAAGCCGATAACCGATATATTGGCTGATAAATCTAAATCCAAATTTGTTATACACTTTGAGAGCCTGATTACAAAAACAAAAGTCTCACCATTAAAAGCCACGTCCCAAACACACAATTATAATGTTCTCATGAAAAAACGTCTCAGGTTACGACTGTAACCTATGTTCCCTGAGAACAGGGAACGAGACAATACGTCAACGACGTTATGGGGGGAACGCCTCAGGCGTGACAGGTGTCTGAAATCACTATCAAATCACGTCAATCATATTGACCGGCGACAGCCCGTGAATCATTAGCGTGAATGATTAACGTGCGACCTGGAAGTATAAAGGGGCGCCTTGCACACATGACAAATCACCTTATCGTCTGAAGGGACTGTACGGTAGGCAAGCCCCGAGGCATGGCAGGGAGACGTATTGTCTCGTTCCCTGTTCTCAGGGAACATAGGTTACAGTCGTAACCTGAGACGTTCCCTTTCGAAGGGAACTCAACAATACGTCAACGACGTTATGGGGAACGATATACCAACTCCGCCATGCTAAGGGGAGTGCATGCCAAGTGGCAGTGACAACTGTCAGAACCAGCAACTTCAAATGAAACGCTAGAACCACTCACCCTCAGGTCACACTGGGCTGTCAGTGACAGCATTCCCTACGGTCATAGCCCAAGCTACAGCCTCACAGAAAAACCTTCATAAACATGGTTAAATAAAAAGGTCTACCTGGGCCGGCTCCGGGCCTGGAACCACAGCTTCCGATTAGAAGGGGTCCCTTCTAGGGAATGTGGCTAGGGAACCCGAAGGAACCCCAGCCAGTCACTATTCAGGGGAACGTACTCACCCCGAAATGCCACCAGGACGGCCTGACCTGGCGTCAGTACATAGACACTAGTCTGGCCAAATCCTGTCTGTCTGAAGACAGAGCCTCTGGACAACAAAGCCTTAAGAAAGGCATCCAACCCGAGGGACTGCGAAGCTGGCAGTGAACCACTCGGCCCGGATCTCAGAGACGGGATATCCCGGAGAGTATGACTCAGCATAGTGCTTTCCAACCCTTGCTAGCGAGGGGAGTTTCTCTACTCGATCCACGGATCAACCCAGTGTCTGTGTTTCAAAACACTGAGGAGGCCTGTGAAGGCCTAAGGGCTGATCTAACTGGGAGGCCTCACGAGAGGCCTACGACCGTCTGACCAGACTCAGGAAGCCGCATGCTCATAGAGACCCTCGGTGAGGGGAGCACAGGTCTGCCTGGTAGGCAAACCAGGCTGTAGGCAGAAAAAGTTCCGGGAGGGAACCAATAGCAGAGAATGAACACTTTAGCGAGCCAGGGCGCAAGCTCGCCTTCAGCAGCTGCCTATTAATGCTAGCTGAAACTGATAGCAAGAGACCACTAGCTTCATAAACCCAGCACCACTAGGGAACGTTACAGGGAGGCCCGGAGAGGCCTACTACCTGATAGCCAACGTAAGTGGGAATTCACCTTCAGAGAGGCCCGTGAGGCCTACTACCTGATAACCACAGTAAGTGGGGTGCTCACCTTCAGGGAGGCCCAGAGAGGCCTACTACCTGATAACCACAGTATGTGGGGTGCTCACCTTCAGAGAGGCCAAGAGAGGCCTACTACCTGATAACCACAGTACGTGGGAACTCACCTTCAGGGAGGCCCGGTGAGGCCTGCTACCTTACAACCACAGTATGTGGGGAGCTCACCTTCAGGGAGGCCTGGTGAGGCCTACTACCTGACCGTACTCATTCAAGGAGGCCTGGAGGAGCCTACTACCTGATAATCACAGCATGTGGGAACTCACCTTCAGGGAGGCCTGGTGAGGCCTACTACCTGACACCCAAAATATTTGGGCGCTCACATTCAGGGAGGCCCAGAGCGGCCTACTACCTGACAGCCACAATATTTGGGAGCTCACCTTCAGGGAGGCCCAGAGAGGCCTACTACCTGATAGCCAACTTAAGTGGGAATTCGCCTTCAGGGCGGCCGGCTGAGGCCTACTACCTGATAACCATCTTAAGTGGGAATTCACCTTCAGGGAGGCCTGAGTGGCCTACTACCTGATAACCACTGTTAGCTTTGAGCCCTGAGTCCGGGTGATAGTATAAGGTGGCCTGCTAAGGCCAGCCAGCTGGGGACTCGCCTATCAGGGAGGCCTGGTCGGGCCTACTAGCTAATAGCAAGTCATATTCTGCTATAAAGTACACTGTTGGGAACCATACTACACAAGCATAATTTACTAATGGGCTTCCAGTAGCGCTATAAGGTATGTCCCACAATGTTGGGACTCACCTCCGAGGAGGCCTGTTTAAGGCCTACTACCCATCAGTGAGTCAACTGCCCGAACCACCAAGGCCAACCACGTAAAGTGAGCTGGCCTACAGTGCCCTCTAGGGGGTTGTCCAATCAAGGAGGCCTGCTGAGGCCTACTACCTAATGGCGCAGCCTTCGTTGGCAGCAAAGCTGTTTACGCAGGGCCTACAGCATCCTGGTGCCTAATCACATTGCCCATGGCAGTGTACTCCGCAAAAAAGCTAGCACCCTTAAAACAAGGGGAGTACAACATACGCCACTCTGCCTCAACGGAGGCCCCATTAGTCAGGGGTCTACCATCTATGCATGGGCGTCAGCTCAGGGCAATGCTCTGGCTTCAGGGGAGCGTACTTCGATCAAAGAAGAAGTGAAGCTTACTTCATACTCGACCCGAGCCATAGTGGTGCGAGGTAGGATAAACAGAACTGGGAGTGAAGTGCTCAGACCTACCCTGTATCACAGGGGGATACTCACACCTCACCCTGAGGTTACCAGGGTCCGGGCCTGCCAGCGGCTCTAGGGGTGACAGAAATTTATCTGTGCCCAACCTAGGGGAGTGGGGCTTGAATGAAAGCCATCCACCTACAACCTAGCGCTCGAGCAGTAGCTCAGCGAGGTGAGTGAAGCCTAAACTGGCGGCCTAAATCCGTAGGCCAGTTCTGCATGGCAGGGTCGGGCAGGAAACCCAGTCTTCTTCGTGAAGCGAAAGACGGCCTAACCCTGCTCAATAAAGACATATATACCACGGAGGCCTGTTTGAGGCCTACCATGTCCTTACAAACCATCCTCTGCACCATGCTGCATTACTCTAGTCACCCCAGAATGCAGAGAAGGGGGCGGGCCTTGGCCTAACGACTCCCATGGGAGGAGGCTGTTTATACAGGGATGCTAGAAACCTACATTCACAAAGTGAAGGTTCAGAGGAAGCAATGCTAAATTTTAGCAGAGCACTTCTATTATCCCTGGCACAGCCTAGGCCAGCCACAGAGGCGGCCCTGGTGAGGGCCAGCCTGCAGGCATAGATCTATCTGAGGGCTCGGAGGAGCCACAGCCTTACTAAAGAATATAGTCTGTATTATTCCATACAAAGGCTGCATGATCGCTCAGCCTAATGAAAACCCAAACAGAGCTCAAGGGGCGAACTACTCAGGAAGAAGTCAAACGGACCCGTGGGCCGGACATAAGATCTATCTGAAGCTCTAGCGTAAGTCAACACTCTAAGTAAAAAATTCTAAGAGAGAGACCAACTACTCTACCCTGAGGTGGCTAACAGCCCGAAGGCTAACATAGTTATCGTTCTGGCCACCTAATGGGGAACTTCAGGGCCCTAATAATCCAGGAAACTTCTCTTACCTTATTACCTGATGACCAAAGCTGTCTCTCCGTGGCCACCATCGCCGCCATCGACCGACTGATCGTGGCAGCAGTCTGTTTGGTGGCCCGGAGCGCAAAAACCGTGGTTCGGCGCGGCTCAGTAACCGCCTCAGGGGACATCCCTGCCCCCTGGCTTCTTTTTTTTTTTTTTTTTTTTTTTCGAGATCCTGCAGCAGGTCGGCCTGGTATGCCTGCAGCACCGCCATGGTGTGCAGGGAAGCACCACCCTGAACTGCTGCCGTGTATGCTCTGCCATTCAAACGCGCTGTTGTCTCTAGCGGTTTGGATGGCAGAAATGGAGCTCTCAGTGTCGACGCCTGCCCAGACATGAGATAGTTCGCAAACGACTCGTCAAATGGGCGGCATCGACACATACCCATGCTCTGCGATCCCCTCAACATCAGCGAAATTAACCCGCTGATGTCAGTGAATACTGGCAGAGAATGGGCTCTTCCATGCCCTCTAGATCTCTGTGTGAAGATCAGGAAGGAATGGATTAGGCTCACCTGAGCTGGTGGTGTATGGCCGGGGAGAAACCGATCGCCGAGCCTACCGCGAGCGGTCTCTCCTCTAGTGCGTTGCCATGGCAGCTACAGCCTGTTGGCGGCGCGCTCCACAACATCCACCAGACCTGCATACATGGGGCAGGGTGGCTGAGAGGGTTCAGGATCTACCTGATTATAAACCTCCTCAGCCATCTCCTGCTCGTCCTGAAGAGCAGCAAGAGCACCTGCTTCGCCCTCGTCAGCTGTCGAATCATCTGAGAGGTTTACAGCACTCTCAAGATGATCGACGAGCTCTATCTGGAAGCCCATGATGCAAGTCGCCGCTCTGCCTCGGCACGAGCGGGACCACGAGAACCAGACGTTGAACCCCCTTCACTCGAGAAGAGGGCCAGACGAGAGCGAGCGTTTTAAAAGAAAAACGCTCACAGTTCACACAGAGGATTCCCTCGAGAATCTCCCGTGCGCGCTCTTCTCCCAGGCAGGAAAAGCACACTCGTGTGCTGTACATTTAATTTTCTTACCGTTTCATTGAGTAGCGTTTTCAAACAGACAGTCCCTGAAGACGATGAGATGATTTGTCATGTGTGCAAGGCGCCCCTTTATACTTCCAGGTCGCACGTTAATCATTCACGCTAATGATTCACGGGCTGTCGCCGGTCAATATGATTGACGTGATTTGATAGTGATTTCAGACACCTGTCACGCCTGAGGCGTTCCCCCCATAACGTCGTTGACGTATTGTTGAGTTCCCTTCGAAAGGGAACAGCTATTTTCAGGTTTCGGGCCTAAATGGTTAAGCAGGCTTATGGAGTGCATCCCTATCTATACATTTTAGCATTTGCGTTTTTGTCAACAAACAACAAAAGAACAAAAGTAAAGGACTTACCAGTGTTGCAGTAGAAGTAATAAAGTGAAGTGCAATAGTAATCTTCAATAGAATTACTATAATAATAAACACCGGCACAGTTTTCTCCCCACCCGTTGAGTCTCTGAGCAGTGAGTTGGGTTGAGGAAGTAAAGTTGGCCTGATCTGACCACTTCCAAGACTCCCTGTACAGTCCGATCCAGGGCTCAAAACCATTTATCAAGCTGACGATCTGTTTGTTGTCCTCTAGACTCCTAACAGTGGCCAGGTCTGTGTGATGCTCTCTGCAATACTTCTGAGCGTTGAGCCACGTCTTTTGAATTTTGATTAGAACCAGTTTTTCTGTTGCATTGTTTTTTTCTGTGAAAAACAGAGTCGAGATGCAAAGGCATAAAACACGCTCATTTTCAAAATCATTTTCTCTAGATTAGCGAGTGTGAGCCTCTTAAACCTGCCAAAATGTTTCCAGAAGTCAATTTTTTAATTATATTTCCGTAGATTACATGGGTCCAGCATGGATAAAATGAGAGTATAAAGGCATAGTTCAAAGGTGTAAATAAGTGTTTTACAAGAAAACTCTATTTTATTTATTCTACTTCATAATTTTTAATTCAGTGCGTTACTTGGCATTTCTTTGTAATTATTTGTGAAATTTACAAGCAATTTCTAAATAAAAAGTTGTAAATCTTCCACCAAATATTTTTAGTGTAAAAACCTGTATATTTTTTTCTTTGTGTTCCACGAAAGACTTGGAATGACATGATGGTCAGTAATTGACAAAAAAATAAAATATTTTTGGGTGAACTATCCCTTTAATGTCCTACTTTGAGTTTTATATGTCTATGTTGAGAATTTTGAAAGTATAACATTTAGGGATGCATGCACCGATATGAAAGTTTTGGCCAATTACCGATAATTCTTTATATCTGAAAGCCGATAACCGAGTTACTCTTTCCTTTCAAAATAAAGCAATTTATACTAGGGATGCAAGATATATCGGCGACTATATCGGTATCGGCTGATATATTTTTATTTTTAATGTTACTGTTATCGGCGAGATAAAACAATTTGGCCGATATATTAAAGCTGATAAATAATGTATTATTTCCTTCAGCTGAGACCCTTCAGATGTGCACTGTTCAACATGTTGGCTTTGAATTGCTTGAAATATGATTGGAATCCTTCTAAAAATGAAAAAACAGTAAAGTACTGCAGGTCTGTTATATTGGCTACAAAAAATGATGTTGAGAACATTATAATTGTGTGTTTGGGATGTGGCTTTTAATGGTGAGACTTTTGTTTTTGTAATCAGGCACTCAAAAATTATATAAAAATTTGGATTTTGATTTATCGGCCAATATATCGGTTATATATTGAATATAAAGATATTTATATCTATACATTTCAAATATAAAGAATTCTCGGTTTTCGGTATTGGCCAAAATTCTCATATCGGCACATCCCTACTTTATAACTTTATCATTATTTAAAAAAAGTTTAATAATACTGTGATTTGGCCTGTCACGATTATTGATTAATCATCTGATCGTGGTTATTCGACATTTTGCAAATAAAAAAAATAAATAATAATAATATAAAGGTTTGTTGTTTTAATAAGACTGCATTATATTAAATATTATTACAAAATAAATGAATATTATTACGATCTGAGTAAATAAATAACCCATTGGCTTAAACTCTAATAGAATTTAATCTTTAGGATGACAATTAATCGTCTGTGTGATGTATAGTATTCGAGTTAGTAACAAGCTTTCTCATTGGTCATTATGTATGTGCATACGTTCAAGAAAGTGTTCAGTAAAAGTCAGTCGAAACACATGCAAGTCTAGCGTGGTTCATGGCATGGTGTTAGAAGCGGGATTTTAGCTCAGTAGACGTGTCGGATTGATGGTATATTGCCCCGTTAAGTGAAGAGCTATATCGTAGAGGACCATGCTAAAATTTTCGCCGCCAGAAAGTTTCCCGTTTGAAAGGCCGAGCGAATGGCCGGAGTGGAAACAAAGATTCATGCGCTACAGATCAGCCACCAGACTATCTCTAGAGGACGGCGAAGTGCAGGTCAGTGCTCTCATTTATTCCATGGGGAAGGATGCAGAGAATATATTCAAATCCTTCACGTTCGACAACGATGATGACAGAGATAACTATGAAGTGGTGATTCAGAAGTTTGATGAGCACTTCATTCCCCGAAGAAACGTGATATATGAACGTGCGCGCTTTCATCAGCGCTGTCAGCGCGAGGGAGAGCCGGTGGAGGCGTTCGTAAGAGGACTGTATGAGCTCTCAGAACATTGCGATTTTGGCAAACTAAAAGATGAATATATCCGTGACAGGATTGCGATCGGATTGAGAGACAAATCTCTCTCAGAAAAGCTGCAGCTTCAAGGAACACTGACGCTCACGAGAGCAATTGAAATGGCACGTAGCCACGAGCTCATTAAAAACCAAAATGCTGAGCAAAGTGAAAGTAAATTGGAGGAGGTTAAATTCTACCAACAAAATCGTGGCAGAGGAAGAAAAATGAGTTTTGATAGACAAAGAAAAGGACAAGGCTATAGAAATGAACGAAGTGACAGGAAGAAATGCACAAGATGTAACAAAACCCATAACCAAACAGAATATTGTCCTGCCAAAAAAGCAGAATGTCGTAAGTGCAGAAAGATTGGTCATTTCGCCGTGGTCTGCCACACTAGGACAGTGCAAGAAGTGACAACTTACGAGGATGCAGGGTCAGCTATGTTCCTTGGCTCAGTTCAAAGGGAGGATGAGCCTGTTCCACCATGGACTGTCGATGTTTCCATGGATGGATAAACAATTAATTTCAAAATTGACTCTGGCGCAGACGCCACTGTAATATCGGAGGAAAGTTACGAAAGTCTAAAGAAAAAAATTCCACTGAGCAAGACGAACGTCATACTGCACAGTCCTGGTGGCAAGCTGGAGTGTTTGGGCCAACTGAGAACAAAAGTAATTGTGAAAAAAACTATGTATCTGATGAATGCTTATGTGGTGAGAGAAGCTCATGTTGGCAATCTGCTGGGACGCAGTACTGCAATTCAAATGGGGCTAATAAAGAGAATAGACGAAATAAGAGAGAGTGTGTTTGGCTCTTTGGGACTGATGGCATGTGAACCGGTTAAAATAATGCTCAAAACTTCAGCTGAGCCATACAGTGTTCATGTAGCTCGTAGGGTACCAATCCCAATGCTTACAAAAGTCAAACAAGAACTGGATAGAATGGAGCACCTGGGCGTGATTGAAGAGGTTTCCGAGCCCACCCCATGGTGTGCCCCAATGGTGCCAGTCATCAAAAGGAATGGAGACATTAGGATATGTGTCGACCTCAAACGACTGAATGAAGCCGTCATTCGCGAAAAGTTTGTTCTGCCAACCTTGGATGACATCACTTCTAAACTGGCGGGGGCAACGTTTTTTTCCAGTCTGGATGCGGCCAGTGGTTTCTGGCAGATTCCGCTTGATGATGCCAGCAAGAGGTTGACTACTTTTATAACCCCCTTCAAGAGGTACTGCTTTCGTCGTTTGCCGTTCGGCATAACTAGTGCTCCAGAGGTATCTCAAAAACGCATGACTGAGCTACTTCGGAATTTCGAAGGAGTATGCTGCTACATGGATGACATATTGGTATATGGTCATACTCGTGAAGAACATGACCATAGACTTGATGAAGTACTGAAGGCCATTCATGCCTCAGGACTGAAGCTAAAAAAGGAAAAATGCATCTTTGGCCAAAAGTAATTGGGTTTTGTGGGACATAGTCGCAGGCAAAAGGGCATCAGGCCCAACCCGGAAAAGGTCGGTGCTATTTAGGACCTCGACAAACCTCAAAATCTGACGGAGTTAAAGCGTATGCTGGGTATGATTAATTACCTTTGCCGCTACCTGCCACACAGCGCTACTGTGCTACAGCCATTGAATGAGCTACTAAGAGCCAATGCAGTGTGGAGATGGGATAAGAGTCAAGAGGAGGCATTCGCAAGAGTGAAAGAAATGTTGGTTGCGGCCCCAGTGCTGGCATATTACGACGTGAACAAGCCAACAGTTGTGACTGCCGATGCCAGCAGTTACGGAATAGGGGGCGCACTGCTTCAAGAGCATGATGGGAAGATGCTTCCAGTGGCCTTTTGCTCCCGTACTCTCACAGCTGCGGAGAAGCGCTACGCTCAATTCGAAAAAGAGTGTTTGGCTTCGGTTTGGACATGTGAAAAGCTGTCACGATATCTCTGTGGTTTGGATTCTTTCAAAGTTCTCACTGATCACAAACCTCTAGTTCCTTTGATGAACCAGAAAAACCTAGACGAGGTCCCCATTCGTTGTCAGCGACTCCTAATTAGGATGATGCGCTTCAACCCCGTGGCAGAGTATACCCCAGGGAAGTCTCTGCTTATAGCAGACACGTTGTCCAGACATCCCCTGGCCAACTTAGAAGAGTCAGATCTCGAAGACGAAATCGAGGCCTACATAGCTGGAGTCGAGGAGCACTTGCCGGCTTCATCTCAGAAGATACAGTAGATAGCCGATGCAACGAAAGCAGATGAGGAGTTGCAAAGAGTGCTTAAATATGTCCAGCAAGGGTGGCCTAAACATGTAAAAGTGCACCACTTTCGATTTGCGAGACTACTTTAGCCAACAGGGTTTTTTGAGTGAGTCGACAGGGCTTATCTTGCACGGGTCAAGAATCGTGATCCCAATAAAGATGAGAGAGGAAGTACTCGCTCGCATTCACGAAGGCCATCAAGGACTTAGCAAGTGCCGCGAGCGGGCTCGCCTGTCAGTATGGTGGCCGGGCATAAGCACTGATCTAAAACGTAAAGTGAGTCAATGTCAGTTGTGTCAGAGTAATAGGCCAACGCAACAAAGGAGCCATTGCTGGTGACAAAGTTACCCCCAGGTCCATGGAGATACCTCGGGGTAGATCTCTGTGAAGTAGGTGGCCATCATTACCTTGTAGTAGTGGACTATTACTCAAGATTTATTGAAATAGCACACTTGGTGGACATCACAAGCAGGAGAGTAATCGGCAAATTAAAGTGTATGTTTGCACGATTTGGCATCCCTGAAAGGCTGTGCTCTGACAACGCTCGACAGTTCACATCAGCTGAGTTCAAGATATTTTCAGGACAGTACAGCTTTGTTCATGTGACGTCCAGTCCTCACTTCCCACAATCGAATGGAGAAGCAGAGAGGGCTGTTCAGACAGCAAAGAAGATACTGAAGCAGGATGACCCTTTCTTGGCCCTTCTCGCGTATAGGGCAACTCCAATAGCAGCCACGGGGTGCAGTCCATCACAACTTCTCATGGGTAGGCACCTCAGGACTACAGTTCCAGTGATGGCAAGTAACTTGACCCCAGAATGGCCTGACTTGCAACAAGTGAAAGCTAAGGATCACAGAGTGAAGGAATCTTACAGATACTTCTTTAATCGACTACATGGTGCAAGATCCTTATCGCCGCTATATCCTGGGGACTCTGTGCGCCTCAAGTTGGATGGTGAAAAAGAGTGGACAACAAAAGGGATCGTAAGTCGTCAAGCTGGACAGGTGAGGTCATTCTATGTGTCAACTGACCATGGAGAACTTTGCAGGAATCGCAAACATCTCCAAGCCATTCCAGGGAGTACAGCTACCCAACATGAACAAGATCTACCTGACTGTACAACGGATGCTGAGGAAGGTAACCTGCCTTTGGTTCCAAGCGAGCAACTCCTCGAGGCGAATCAGGGAACATTGGTTCCTTCCTTAGAACCTTCTGCTGCTTTGCCTCGTACTCCACAACATATAGTGTCGCCCAAGACGACACGCTGTGGGCGTGTGATAAGGAAGCCTTTGCGTTACCAGTCATAATACAGAATCAAAGTACAGAAATATCCTTTTTTTCTCTTCTTGTTGTCTGAAGAGTGCATCACAGAGACTTTATAAGCTGAAAGATTTGCTTGCATACATTTTTTTTTGTTTGTTTATGATGTTCACAATAGTGTGCCTGAATGTGTGTTTTAATTTTGTAAAAAAAAAAAAAAAGTTGATGTTTTGCCCAAAAGGGAGGAGATGTGATGTATAGTATTCGAGTTAGTAACAAGCTTTCTCATTGGTCATTATGTATGTGCATACGTTCAAGAAAGTGTTCAGTAAAAGTCAGTCGAAACACATGCAAGTCTAGCGTGGTTCATGACAGTCTGCACAAAATTCATGATCCTGCCTAATTGTGATATAAATTTGTACTTAAATCTTCCACCCCCTAATGTTATTATATTAATGTCTTCGTACCATATTCCTCATTTGAAAGTAGCTTTGGATAAAAGCATCTTTCAAGTAAATAAATAGATGTATATGTAATAAATGCATCCACTAAAAATAATGTGCATCAATAAAGAGTATTTCTCACCGTTGCTACACACAAAATATCTTGTTTCATCGCAGTTGCGATCCCACCAGCCTCCAGGGAAATATATTGTGACACACTCCTCTCCCGAACCGTAGTTATCCGGCTGGCCAGGAAACCAGGACTGAAACACTACACTCTCCTCTTGATAAGACCAACGCCAGTTGTTGAAGTCATTGTAGAGTCCAATCCAGGAAAATGAACGATACTTTTCTTCATCCGCGACTTCTTGCAGAGTGTTCCAGTCTTCAACGCTCTGAACTGTGGCCAGGTCGATGTGGTTTTCCCTGCAGTAATTTTGAGCTTTTCCCCACGGCATTAACTCTCGGATCAGAACGTACTCGTGTGGATTACACAGAGTTAGTGACAGGAGTCCTGTCGACAGAATACACTCATTTCTAGATTTGTATATATCATTTCAACTCAATGTATTTGTTTCTATTTTTTTAAATCATTGTTGAACAAGTTCTTGTTGTTTTTGATTTTGATGGTCGTTTAAGAAATTACAGTCACTGTAGTATTTCTGTTGTAAAGCAGTGTTAAAATATTTGAGATTGTTTAATAAGACATCTTGATTTTAAAGTGGTCCTATTAGGGTGTCTAGATTATGCGCATGACTTAAACGCTGGCAGACACAACAGCAGTTGTAGGCAGGTATATTGATCATGAAATCAGAATTTTCTTGTCTCGAATTAATCATTCATTCATTCAAATTCATTCATTCATTTATGTCACTTGTTTAAATCATCTAAAAAATATATTTTTCGATTTTTCGACTCGACTGGGGGCCAAGCAGCCGCTTAGTTCGCTTATGCCTCAGGCCGGCCCTGGTTGTTCGTGTCGAGAAGACGCTGTTTTCTGAGATTGATACGTTAAAACCCACGCCATCGTTACTGTTCGTATCACTGTGATCAAGAGCTGAGATTCAGATATGATAATGAGCGTATGCTTTCTGACCAATCACAGCAGAACAGCTCTCAGAGAGGCGGGGCTTAGAGAGACTGAATCTTTGAACAAACCGTTTCAGGCACTGAGAGAAAAGAACTGCGTGTATTATGAGGAAATTAAAATAGCATAATAGGCGCACTTAAAATATAGTTTGTTCAAGATTAAATAAGGATTTAATTTAAAAATTTTACTTTAAAGTGTAAAACAACAATTGCAGTGTGTTAATGTTCTCTGGTTAAGAAATTCATCCACGATATTATTATTATAAACAATCATAACAATTAATGATTTAAAATAACACAAACTATATAACTTGCATTATATCAAGTTAACGCTTCTTTTTGTTGTTGTTGTTCATTTAAGTTTGTTTATTACTTGATTAACCTTCAGAATAATCGTGAAGTGACGGCTCTTGTCTGGACAGCTTTTTGATTTTTGAGAAGTAATTTTTCTTTGGCTCTCTTTAGTAGATGCTTTCTTTAATTGTCATTTGATAACTCTCCTCTACAAAGATTTTTAGGATATTACACAGAACAGTTTGTCGTAATATCACTGTATGTAAAATGGCAAAAATATGCAAATCATTTCGTGTAATTTCTCTGTTTATTTTAATGTTTTGCATAATGTTTTACCTGAAAGAGAAAGGAGAGGAAGACAAATTTGGTCCATCATCTTGCCAGTAGTTTTGCCACTGAAAAAAATTACAAATACAAAAAAAAATGATTTCACTAAAATACATATCATGCATATAGTTGACAAACTGACTTGAATTTTCTTAGTTTAAATGTATTTGTATGAGGAAAAGTGCATAATTTCATGTTTTATGGATGTGTTCTGTGAAGTGTAGCCAAATTATGAAAACATAAGAAAATAATGCAGTTAAATGACATGTATATCTACAACAAGAACAGGTGATGCTCAGAAAACAGAGTTGGTTAATGACAAAACATCCATAAAATCTGTTGATGGAATTGTCATTACAACATTATTAATCAGGGGAGAAAGTGTGAAGTTGTATCTGTAAAAGTACAGTGTAATTACCAGTTCTCTTTTGAATGAAGTCTCGACGGATGAAGTTTAGGCCCACTGGTCCTGTAGTGATCGCGAGTTATCAGGATGTTTCTCAATTCTGTCCTCTTTAAATGGGTTTTCTACGTCAAGAAGGGAATTTCACTCTTACATATGCAAAGTGTGGATTGAAGCATTTTTTGTGGCTCCTCCTACAGGAGTCTTTTTTGTAGACCGTCTTAGAAACACTAATTATCATATGAGTCATTGTTATACTTTGAAGCAGATGTTACACATTTAAACTAGTTTAATATACAAGAATATCAGTCATCATGCCATCTGTATATTTAAATGTTCCATGATTTAGTTCCTGCAGAGTATCGATCTCAGATTGATTTCAGATTGATTTCAGATTGATCTCAGATTGATCTCAGATTGATTTCAGATTGATCTCATATTGATCTCAGATTGATTTCAGATTGATCTCAGATTGATTTCAGATTGATCTCAGATTGATTTCAGATTGATCTCATATTGATCTCAGATTGATTTCAGATTGATTTCAGATTGATCTCAGATTGATCTCAGATTGATCTCAGATTGGTCTCAGATTGATCTCAGATTGATCTTCAGTGGCAGATCAGACATAAATTTGCATCAAAACTTTGAACAGGTGATAGTAGCCATGATTACATAACTAATATAACAACCAGAGCATGTCTTTTCTATAATTTTGACATAAATAATTAATATGAAGAGATAAACATATGAACTTTAATTGTTTTGAGTGGTTTGTAGTGTGTGTAATCTTAATCTATCTCTTTTTCAGTTTAAATGTCCTTTTGGAGCATGTAAATGAAGGACAAAGTGATTTACAAGTCTATGCAAAACATACAGTGTCGCCTCAGAAAGATAGAAAGTACTTTATTCATCATTTACAGATGTTTCTGAAATCCATCCTCCTTTAAAGGGACATTGTGTAGGAATGTCTCCCATCTAGCGGTGAAATTGTATTTTGCATTCAAACGAATTGTGCTCTCCAGCGCCTCGCTTTTTCAAATCTACGGTAGCTGTTATGTACCAAAAAGCTATGACAGGATGTCTTCTAATAGCACTTCGTCGAGTTTTCCTTCGGGTGAACAGGTTTGTTATTTCAAACAAACTGCAATTTTGACACAACGAGCAAACACATGTTACAGTATGAATAATAAAACAGTGCAATGCAGCCTTTTAAACTTGCCGGGGCCGTGAAGCGCCTCTCGCTGCTCTGCTCCTCCGGTTCTGCTGCGTTCAGTCACGTGACGCTGGCTCTGAACGAAAACGCCTTGTGGAAACGCGTTGGTCTAGTACTTTTTGACCCTCTCTGCTATTATAGTTTTTCAAGATGACGGAACGACATGGACGCCTCCGTGGACCTACCCGTCACATGTATATAAAGATAATAAAGTCTTCGTTTACGAGGATAAGTCAGATAAGTACAAATACCTTGGCAGAGGTATTTGTACACCATTGAGGACATATTTATGAATAAAAATATTGATTTTAGATAATAAAATACCTAAAAAACTACACATAGTCCCTTTAAAGTTCTTCTTCTCAAATTAACTTCCATTTATGTCATTGTTGTTTTTCACTAGTATGACACTGAGTTCAGAGATGCAAAGCATTAAAGATTTGCTCTTTGTTAGGTTTGAGGTCACCTGTATTTGTGTAAATGCATTGTGTGTTTGTGATTAGCAGAGTATATTTTCAGATCATGCAAAATTGAACGTCTTTTTTTACTCTTCTGCAGTTATTTACCTAGGCAAATATAAACAGGTGCATGCTGGGCGCTTCTCCTTGACATTGTAATACAGACACAACAAAATAATAGAAAAAGAGATACAGTATGTTATTATTTATTTAATTTTTAATGTTATCGTTATTGGCCCGATAAGAACATTTTGCGGATATAATAAATGTAATAAATATTGTATCATTTCCTTCAGCTGAGACTCTTCAGATGCGCACTGTTCAACATGATGGTTTTGAATTGCGTGAAATGTGATTGGAATCAGCCCGAAGGAGTGACGTGGGATCGCCTTTCCGTGGTCTCACCACCTGCAGGAAGAGCCGTAAGGGGCCGGTGCAGAGAGGATCGGGTGGCAGTCGAAGGCGGAGACCTCGACGACCCGATCCCTGGACACGGAAACTAGCCTTAGGGACGTGGAACATCACCTCGCTGGCGGGGAAGGAGCCTGAGATGGTGCGTGAGGTTGAGAGGTTCCGACTAGAGATAGTCGGGATCACCTCTACGCATGGCTTGGGCTCTGGAACCACACTCCTTGAGAGAGGATGGACTCTTCACCACTCTGGAGTTGCCCTTGGTGAGAGGCGACGGGCTGGTGTGGGTTTGCTTATAGCCCCCCAGCTCAGCCGCCATGTGTTGGAGTTTACCCCGGTGAACGAGAGGGTCGTTTCCCTGCGCCTACGGGTCGGGGATAGGTCTCTCACTGTCGTGTGTGCCTACGGGCCAAACGGCAGTGCAGAGTACCCGGCCTTCTTGGGGTCTCTGGGAGGAGTGCTGGAAAGTGCTCCGACTGGGGACTCCGTCGTTCTACTGGGGGACTTCAACGCTCACGTGGGCAGCGACAGTGACACCTGGAGGGGCGTGATTGGGAGGAACGGCCCCCCCGACCTGAACCCGAGCGGTGTTCAGTTATTGGACTTCTGTGCTAGTTACAGTTTGTCCATAACGAACACCATGTTCAAGCATAAGGGTGTCCACCAGTGCACGTGGCACCAGGACGCCCTAGGTCGCAGGTCGATGATCGACTTTGTGGTCGTTTCATCTGACCTGCGGCCGTATGTCTTGGACACTCGGGTGAAGAGAGGAGCGGAGCTGTCAACTGATCACCACCTGGTGGTGAGTTGGATCCGATGGCGGGGGAGGAGGCTGGACAGACTCGGCAGACCCAAGCGTACTGTAAGGGTTTGCTGGGAACGTTTGACCGAGTCTCCTGTCAGAGAGATCTTCAACTCCCACCTCCGGCGGAGCCACGACCGGATCCCGAGGGAGGTTGGAGATATTGAGTCTGAGTGGACCATGTTCTCCACCTCCATTGTCGAAGCGGCTGCTCGGAGCTGTGGCCGTAAGGTCTCCGGTGCCTGTCGAGGCGGCAATCCCCGAACCCGGTGGTGGACACCGGAAGTAAAGGATGCCGTCAAGCTGAAGAAGGAGTCCTATCGGGCCTGGTTGGCTTGTGGGACTCCTGAGGCAGCTGACGGGTACCGGCAGGCCAAGCGGACTGCAGCCCGGGTGGTTGTGGAGGCAAAAACTCGGGCCTGGGAGGAGTTCGGTGAGGCCATGGAGAAGGACTATCGGCTGGCCTCGAAGAGATTCTGGCAAATTGTCCGGCGCCTCAGGAGAGGGAAACAATGCCCTACCAACGCTGTTTACAGTGGAGGTGGGCGGCTGTTGACCTCAACTGGGGATGTCGTCGGACGGTGGAAGGAATACTTCGAGGATCTCCTCAATCCCGCCGTCACGTCTTCTATTGAGGAAGCAGAGGCTGAGGGCTCAGAGGTGGACTCGTCCATCACCCTAGCTGAGGTCACCGAGGTAGTCAAGAAACTCCTCGGTGGCAAGGCACCGGGGGTGGATGAGATCCGCCCTGAGTACCTCAAGTCTCTGGATGTTGTGGGGCTGTCTTGGCTGACACGCCTCTGCAGCATCGCGTGGCGGTCGGGGACAGTGCCTCTGGGATGGCAGACCGGGGTGGTGGTCCCTCTTTTTAAGAAGGGGGACCGGAGGGTGTGTTCCAACTACAGGGGGATCACACTTCTCAGCCTCCTTGGGAAAGTCTATGCCACGGTACTGGAGAGGAGAATACGGCCGATAGTGGAACCTCGGATACAGGAGGAACAGTGCGGTTTTCGTCCAGGCCGTGGAACACTGGACCAGCTCTATACTCTCTACAGGGTGCTGGAGGGTTCATGGGAGTTTGCCCAACCAGTCCACATGTGCTTTGTGGATTTGGAGAAGGCATTCGACTGTGTCCCTCGCGGCGGCCTGTGGAGGGTGCTCCGGGAGTATGGGGTCCGGGGTCCTTTGCTAAGGGCTGTCCGGTCCCTGTATGACCGAAGCAGGAGCTTGGTTCGCATTGCCGGTAGTAAGTCAGACTTCTTCCCGGTGCATGTTGGACTCCGGCAGGGCTGCCCTTTGTCGCCGGTTCTGTTCATAGTTTTTATGGACAGAATTTCTAGGCGCAGCCAGGGGCCGGAGGGTGTCAGGTTTGGGGACCACGCGATTTTGTCTCTGCTTTTTGCGGATGATGTTGTCGTGTTGGCCCCTTCACACCAGGACCTTCAGCATGCACTGGGACGGTTTGCAGCCGAGTGTGAAGCGGCTGGGATGAAAATCAGCACCTCCAAATCCGAGGCCATGGTCCTCAGTCGGAAAAGGGTGGCTTGCTCACTTCAGGTTAGTGGAGAGATCCTTCCTCAAGTGGAGGAGTTTAAGTATCTTGGGGTTTTGTTCACGAGTGAGGGAAGGATGGAACGGGAGATTGACAGACGGATCGGTGCAGCTTCTGCAGTAATGCGGTCGATGTACCGGTCTGTTGTGGTGAAGAAGGAGCTGAGCCGTAAGGCAAAGCTCTCGATTTACCGGTCAATCTACGTTCCTACTCTCACCTATGGTCATGAGCTTTGGGTCATGACCGAAAGGACAAGATCCCGGATACAGGCGGCCGAAATGAGCTTTCTCCGCAGGGTGGCTGGCCGATCCCTTAGAGATAGGGTGAGAAGCTCGGTCACTCGGGAGGAGCTCAGAGTAGAGCCGCTGCTCCTCCACATCGAGAGGGGTCAGCTGAGGTGGCTCGGGCATCTGTTCCGGATGCCTCCTGGACGCCTTCCCGGGGAGGTGTTCCGGGCACGTCCCACTGGGAGGAGACCCCGGGGAAGACCTAGGACACGCTGGAGAGACTATGTCTCCCGGCTGGCCTGGGAATGCCTCGGTGTCCCCCCGGAAGAGCTGGATGAAGTGTCCAGGGAGAGGGAAGTCTGGGCATCTCTGCTCAGACTGCTGCCCCCGCGACCCGGCCCCGGATAAGTGGAAGAAGATGGATGGATGGATGGTGATTGGAATCACTTCAAAAAGGAAAATACAGTAAGTAGTGCAACAGTTGTCTGTCATATCGGCTACATAAAATGATCACAAGGAAATTATAATTGTGTGATTGGGACATAGTGAGACTTTTGTTTTTGTAATGAGGCTCTCAAAAATTATATAAGAATGTGGATTTAGATTTATCGGCCAATATATTGGTTGACGGCTTTCAAATATGAGGAACTATCGGTTATTGTATCGGCCAATATTTTCATATTGGTGCATCCCTACTATATTATCAATGTCACATTTATGACAAGCAACATCAAACAGCCTCAGCTAAGATGTAATAAGGCGATTTAAAGGGATAGTTCACCCAAAAATGTAAACTCTGTCAGTAATTACTCTCCCTCATGTTGTTCAACCCCGTAAGACGCAACACGAATTAAGATATTTTTGATTAAATCTGAGAGCTGGATCACTCCTCCATAGGCTTCTAAGGGATTGATACTTGCCGGCCCCGAAAAGTTATTAAAGACATCATTAAAATAGTCCAAGTGACTACAGTGGCTCAATCTTAAGTTTATCAAACGACAAGAATACTTTTTGTGCAGAAAAAAAAAATATATATTTCAACTATTCATTTCCTTCTCTGTGGGCCTCGAGTCAGTTCACTAGTGTAATAGCGTAAGCTTCGATCGATATACATCACACGCATCACACACATGACCAGCATCGGCCAATAGTGAGCCTACGTGTGACGTAGCTCTACGCTATCACATTACGTTAACTGACTCGAGGCCAAACATACACATATAGGCTACACATACATATAGCACAGATCTTTAAAGAGAGAGAGAGAGATGTGACCCTAATTACAGCTTCATGTCACCCAGCAGATGTTACTATAGCCTGTATGTCTGACAGCACAGCTAACATGAACAGCTAATGGTAAAACAAAATCTATTTGTTTCCATGATAAACCAGCCTTAAAGCATAAGTAATGTTTTCTAGCTTCTAGTCATTTATTGTGCATGCTACCTTATATTTACCAGTTGTTATTTTACTTTAATGAAATTGAGATATGTCATGCATGGGATTGGTACCATAGGGTTTAACCAAAATCTAAATGTAGATATCAGCAATGTTATTTTGCATTGAGTTAGCAAACACTTGCCAGTCTGTTAACATTAATATTTGCAAGCCTCCAAGTTTGGTAGCAAATCTATGCATGATTCCATGGTAAACCAGTGATATTGCATTAGTTGTTTTCCAGATTCTTGTAATGTATTGTACATGCTACCTTATATTTTTCAGTTTTTAGCTCAGCAACCTCAGTTTTGCATATTCTAAGCTAGCTAGTAGCTACATATTCTGGCTGCTACATTCCCAGTGTTAGCAAACGCTAGTCTGTTAACATGAATATTTGCAAGCCTCCTCCAAGCACAGACGTCACATTTTAAATCCTACTTGTTGCCTTTTCACCATCCACTTATTTAGCTGCTGTTGCATGCCTTGACATGCCATCTCCTTTTCCCTTTCTTTTTCTATTTTTAGCCCCCGACAGCTTTTTTGCTGTATCCATCTTTTCCGAGTTTCAACGACTACTCACTCCTGTGCCGCTCACTCAGCGCTCACGTGCCCCGCCCGCTCGCGATATTACCCTTCTGTCAAAATAGATTCTATGAAGGAATCTTATGAGGGCGCCGGCGCCTACTCTAGCCTGTTAGTCCTCTAAAATTTATATAACTTTTTTATATTTAACTTATATAACTTTTATATAAATTCATATAACTTATATAAATAAGAATTTTTTTTTTATTCCATCGCTTTGGCGCCCCATGATGCGGCGTCTGGCGTTATTTTCCTGTCAAATGTCGGGAGCGCATTATTGTAGCGCGAAAGTACATTAATATAATGCGCGAGCGGAATCTCTCTGCTCGCACGCGGAATATAATGTGCCGAGCGCTAATCTCTCTGCTCTCAGATACACGCTGCTCTTGAAAGAATTTTCTCTGGGCTCGCTCAATTTATTTATACATTTATTTATTTATACATTTATTTATTTATGCATTTATTTATTTATACATTTATTTATATATACATTTATTGCTCTGTATGCTAATGAGCGGGGGCGTGTTTTACCTAAGACATAGCAATCGATCTCAGAGTGGCAGTGCTGAAGCATTGAGGCCACAGTGACACCTTGTGGTGTGACCAAACAATACGCAAGAGGTTTGTGGACGTGACTTTACATAAATAAATAAATGCATAAATAAATAAATGTATAAATAAATAAATGTAGACATAAATGCATATATAGGCTACATAAATAAACGTGAAAATAAATAAAATTGAAAATAAATGCATAAATAAATGAAAAAATAAATAAATGTGGAAAAAATATAATTATACATAACATATTTATATAAATAATATAAATAGTCATTTATTTATTTATTTTTACATTTATTCGCATATTTATTTGACGTTGTCTGTAGTTACATTTCTTTTTGCAAAGACTCTGTTCTCCCGAGTAGGGAAGTCAAGGTGTTTCCAAACAACAAACAGTGGTTCTCTAAGGACATTAAGGATTTGCTAATCAAACGAAAAACTGTTTTTAATGAAGGTGATGTGTATGCAGAGAGGGCTGTGAAAAAGAGATTAGGGCTAAAATTAAAAAAGCTAAATTAAGGTATAAGGAAAAAATTGAGGCCGATTTGAGAAGTAATAATTTAAAGAAAACCTGGAATGGTATGAAAACACTGATTGAGTCTAATGATAAAGCTAACAGAGTTGTCCTGGATGGTTTTTCATCTGATAAACATTTAGCTGATGAATTCAATGTATTTTATTCTCGATTTAACAATTTGGATTTTGATGATGAAATGGAGGGTTTCAGGGCCATCACACAGGCAGCTCCATCAATTACTGTTGACAGTAGTACTGTGGCTAACATATTCAGGCGCACCAGATCAAAAAGTCCGGGGCCAGATGAGATTTGTGGGCAATTATTAAGAACATGTGCAGATCAACTCTGTCATATTTTTCAGTGCATTTTTAATTTGTCCTTATCACAACAAAGAGTCCCTAGAAGTTGGAAGCATTCTATTACTGTGCCTATAGTGCAGCTCCACGAAATCCTTGAATGATTTTAGACCTGTAGCCTTGACCTCATTGGTCATGAAAAGCTTTGAGAAAATTATCAAAGAGGCTGTCTTACTGAAGGTTGGGGATCAGTTAGATCCACTGCAGTTTGCATATAGGTCTGGCAGGGGTGTGGAGGATGCTGTGATCACACTTCTGCACTTTATTTTTAGCCACCTGGATAGAGCAAAAACTCGTGTCAGACTTTTATTTATTGATTTTACTTCTGCTTTTAACACCATTCACCATTGCTGTCTGTCTCCTCTCCTGTACATCCTGTACACAAACCAGTGTCGCAGTTTGTACCAAGATAGATACATACTTACGTTTGCTGATGATTCTGTTATTGTCAGCTTGCTATCAGGGAATGAGCGAGACCATGGGCCAGTCCTTAGTGACTTTGTAGAGTGGTGTGATAGTTCATTTTTACAGCTGAATGTATCTAAAACTAAGGATATGGTCATTGACTTTCGCAGGACACCACCTCTCCCTACAGTCACGGTTATTAAGGGCACGGATATTGAGTCCGTGGAGATATACAAATATCTTGGAGTCATTTTAGACAACAAACTGTGTTTTGAACCGTTGGTTGACACTGTCTCAAAGAAAATTCCAACAAAGAATGTACTTCCTTAGGAAAATGAATACTTTTAATGTTTCTTCAGACATGATGATTCTGTTTTATCGTGCTTTCATTGAATCGGTTTTATCTTTCTGCATATCTGCTTGGTTTGGAAGCCTCTCCCTGACAAATAAAAACAGACTTGGTAGTCTGGTCAAAGTGGCGAGCAAGATTTCCAGGAGAAGTCAGGCTCAACCAGGGGAGTTATACATGAAACAGGTCCAGAGGAAAGTTAGAGCTATAGCTCATTCACAGGATCATCCCCTTAGAACAGAGTTTGAGCTTTTGCCCTCTGAGCGGCGTTATCGAGCTCCTAGCTGCAGAACAAAGAGGATGCACATATCTTTCGTTCCGGCAGCTGTGAGGCTCCTTAATGGCACTTAGCACTTTATATTAACTTGCACAAGTTGCATTTTTGCACTTGATGGTGTCCTGTACTTTATTTATTTATTTATTATACATTATGTACATTGGGCGCTAATGTGAATTCCTTCTTTGCTGGTTGGTTTTGTTGGTGAGTATTGTTGTATTTTATGTGTTTTATGTTGAGCATTTGCTGCAAATTCAATTTCCCCTTGGGGACAATAAAGGTACTTTGACTTTGACTTTGACTTCAAAACTCGAAATTGCGTCTTTATATCAGGCAATTCTGACTTCATATTACTCAATTCTGACTTTATAACCCATAATTTTGACTTAACTTGCAATTGCGACTTTATATCACGCAATTCTGACTTTATAACTCGCAATTGCGTCTTTATATCAGGCAATTCTGACTTTATAACTCGTAATTTTGACTTGACTTGCAATTGCGATTTTATATCATGCAATTCTGACTTTATAACTCGCAATTGCGTCTTTTTATCACGCAATCCTGACTTTATAACCCATAATTTTGACTTAACTTGCAAATGCGACTTTATATCACACAATTCTGACTTTATAACTCGCAATTGCGTCTTTATATCAGGCAATTCTGACTTTATAACTCGTAATTTTGACTTAACTTGCAATTGCGACTTTATATCACGCAATTCTGACTTTATATTACTCAATTCTGACTTTATAACTCGAAATTGCGTCTTTATATCAGGCAATTCTGACTTTATATCACGCAATTCTGACTTTATATCACGCAATTCTGACTTTGTAACTCATAATTTTGACTTAACTTGCAATTGTCACTTTTTATTACATAATTCTGACATTATAACTCACAATTGCAGCTTTATATCACGCAGTTTTGACTATAACTCATAATTTTGATTTAACTTGCAATTGCGTCTTTTTATCACGCAATTCTGACTATATATAACACGATTCTGACTTTATATCAGGCAATTCTGACTTTATATCACGCAATTGTGACTTTATATTACTCAATTCTGACTTTATAACTCGAAATTGCGTCTTTATATCAGGCAATTCTGACTTTATATGACGCAATTCTGACTTTGTAACTCGCAATTGCAACCTTATATCATGCAATTCTGACTTCATAACTCGCAATTGCGTCTTTTTATCACGCAATTCTGATTTTGTAACTTGTAAATTTGATTTTACTTGCAATTGTGACTTATCACACAATTCTGACTTTATAACTCGCAATTGCAGCTTTATATCACGCAGTTTTGACTATAACTCATAATTTTGATTTAACTTGCAATTACGACTTTATATCACGCAATTCTGACTTTATAATTCGCAATTTCGTCTTTTTATCACGCAATTCTGACTTTATAACTCATAATTTTGACTTAACTTGTAATTGTGACTTTTTATCACACAATTCTGACTTTATATCACGCAAGTCTGTCTTCATCTGTACTACACTTCCCAGAATCCTCCTTGTCTCCACACCTGAACTCACTCCCTCAATTACCCACCTGTTCCTCGTCTTCATCATCCGTGTCACCTGTGATCACCTTGTTATGTTTGATTTGTGCTTGTATTTAGTTTGCTTCAGTTCTGTCAGTCCTAGTTGGTTTTTGTTAATGTTACTGTGTTTTATGTGCGAGTTAACCTTCTGCCTGTCAACACGTCTGTACCTGTTTGGAAGCATATATTAGTAAATTTTTGAATTGGAGCCTTTTGACTCTGCCTCTTCTTCAACCCGCACCACAACCATGACAATAGCGGGCAATTCTGACTTTATATCAGGCAATTCTGACTTTATATCAGGCAATTCTGACTTTATATCAGGCAATTTTAACTTTATAACACACAATTCTGACTTTATAGCACGCAAATCTGACTTTATAACACAATTCTGCCTTTATATCACGCAATTGCGTCTTTATATCAGGCAATTCTAACTTTAAATTACTCAATTATGACTTTTATTCATAAAAACATAATTCAGTAACAATAAAAATTTACTGAAGTATCAATAATGTAGTAAATAAAATGGTTAAACGTATTTACCTGAGCTTGACCAGAATAATTTTTTCAAATGTGATTATCATGATTACAAAATTTATTTTAAAAACTTACATTTGATTTTTTACATGTTATGATTTTACAAAAGACAGAATACCAGGAATTACCACTTTTTTTGTAATGTGAATGTAATCAGTAAAATGACAACATTAAGTGTAACTATCAATAGCTATATGCTTCAGATATTGATATCAGTGTACTCATATGCAAAATTTGTGTAGAATTACACCAGGCGAACATCATTACAGGTAATGTATGTCCTCAGAGATGTTTTGGTTGGCTAGTTAACTCATTTCCCTAACTCACCCGTGAGGATTTGCTTCTAGTCTTTGAATAAAGCGAATCAGGATTGTCCTTGTGAAGGTCGAGATGGAAATCAATCTGGTGATGATGGAAATTCACTGCCAACGAGATTAAATGTTGTACAGTATATATAATCAAACACTAAATTGTTCATGTAATAACTTGTATTCTTCTTTTTTAACTACCCGTCATTTATAGAACAAATCAATTCTTCATGGATAAAAATTCTGTCCTGTTCTTGTCACTGTCCAGGTTTGTTTGGTTATACTGGGGAAAAAACTGATTTATTCTATAAACAAAATTATTAAATCAAATTATGCACTATTTTAATTTTGCAGTAAAATCTTATAATGATCCTGCAGTCTGGAAGACAACAAATCAACAACATCATATTCACACATTGTCCTGCTCTAGAAATGTGTTTTTCATCAGATCACAAGAGTGAGGAGTCTGTGGTCTTTCTCACATTAAAATCTAGTTTTCTATCGAACTGTTGCTGTGTGTGTGTGTGTGCGCCCTTGTGTGTGTGTGTGTGTGCATCTGATAAATGCATAAATGTAAATAATACTTATAGAACAAATACAGAAGCAAAATGCTGTTTATAATAGTTGTAGATGTTATCTGGTTAGTTGCTTTTTATTATTTGCATTCAGCATTGTTTTTTTTAACTCTACATCTCATTTAGTTTCTGAACACAAGACCATGAAATTTCCACAATAACTCCCATACTTTATTATGCAGAACAACCATAACCAGAAATCATAGTACAACACTACATTTGTTGTAAATAAATATAAATAAATACATACAGGCCTTCATGTTTCATTTTATAATCTAAGCAAGTTATTCTATATCTTCATAGAGATTCAGGGATACTATATTTTAAGACTGGGCTCAATATGAATAAACTGCATATATATATATATATATATATTTATATTTATATATTTTTTTTTTCACTCCTTTTCTCTTTATTTTAATTTTATTTTATTGTGTTGTAAAGCACTTTTGATCAGCTACGGTTGTGTTAAACTTGTGCTATAAATGAAACTTGACTATATATATATATATATATATATATATATATATATATATATATATATATATATATATATAAATCATCTATTCTTTTTCATCGGATCTGCACTTGTTTGGCTCTGGTTCTGTTTAAATGTTTTCCCCCGGCCCCGCATTGTGTTTATCGTGCAATTTATTCTGGTCATTATGTGAGTAGTTCTTCAGTGCCAGTGTTCTTCAGGGATGAATGTGATGGCTTGAGGCTATTAATCTAAGATATTTATATGTAAACTATGGGACATGATGATGGTAAAAAAATAAATAAATAAAAACGAGATGGGAAGAAAAATTATGTCATTGCTTTTGCATTAATTTGCAAAATTTTTGAGTTCTAGTGGGATTCTTAATATATTTTTTCTCATTCTTACCTTCAATAATCAGTAAACTAATGAGTAGGTTATGGAGTAATTATGGGAACAGTCATTGTGTCAGAACCATCAAACCACTTACATTTGTGAATCAATATTGTGGCGTAATCTCTCTTGTTATTGTAAATGCAAATGCATGTATCTGAGAGAACAAATGCAAAGGACTTATAAACTATGGGATATGTGTTAAGTAACGTAGTGGTAGGAATCACACGAAGACGAGGAGAAACGAGAAACAGGATTTAATGACAAGAAAACTCAGGAACCACAAAACCTTCATATAACAACATGATGATGGCAAAAAAAAAATGAGATGGGAAGAAAAATTAAGTTCACTCGCAAAACTTTTGAGTTCTTGGGGGTTTCTAAATATATTTTTCTCATTCTTATTTTAGAACCTTCTTGTGTCATTTGTGTGAAGTTCACTAGTGTTTAATCCTGTAGTGCTTTTTGCTTCATGTTATTGTGAGAAGATCTGATGCAGTTTTTTATATCGTCCTTTATTTATTCTTCATGATGATTTTACAGTGTTTACATTTGTTAGCTCATATTCAGGTGTACATATCTGTCTACTAAATGAATAAATGCAAAATGAATAGATGTAGATGTATTTTTGACTAATTACTTGTAAGTTGTAATTCCTCTAGTTTAATTCAGATATCTATAACTAAGAAAGAAATGAAGCATTGGTTTGAGATCAGTTTCACTCCAGGAAGAACATGACTTCAGCAAACTAACTAAAAAAAACTAACTTTAGCAGGACAATAACTTTATTCTAGAGCTGCTGTAAAGCCTAAACAATCTATATTGTTAAAAGCACTAAATAAATGAAGGTGACTTGACTTGACAAACTGGAGTACTGGCATTATTAGTTTTCCGTATGGTCTTTTTCTTCTGGAAGATTTTCCCGTTGGGTTGTTTCTTCCATGTAAGTGTGACGTCCTGATCGCTCAGCATCTGCTGTAACTAAACCACAAAAACAGGCTTTGATTAAACAAGTGTTTTGTATTTCTCCTCTAAATGATCATCTCATACTTTACAAATCTTGCCAAAAGTGCAGAAACTGGAGAAGCTCAAAACACAAAGTAATATTTTGTCATTACGCAAAGGACTGACCAACTCATTGAACAAATGTTTCAAATCTGAACACATTCGTCACCAAAAACAAATGTCCAAAAACGGATTTAATTGTACTAAATTATATTTACGCTGTATTTATATTCCATTTATTCAGTTTTATTTCCAACTTAAACTGGTAAATCTTGAACGCTTTAGAGCGACAGACTGAAGTTTGATCTATTTTCAAACACGAAACTTGGCAGATTATTGCTGAAGTGAAACAAGTTTTAAAAAGTGAACTTAAAAAAAAGTTTATTGTTATGAAAAATGTGCAAAAATACTATTTTATACTTATATTTTATATATGAAATATATATTTTCAAAAAAATGTTTTACTCTAAACCTGTGAAGAAATCAAAATCTATACAAGTTGTGTTCCAAATTTGAGCTTGATATTGTTGTGAACTTTTTCTTCAAAAGTGTAGGCAACTCAAAAGCGAACACCAGGAGACTCTGGCGTATCTTTTAAGAAGGTTTCTTTATTGAGAACACGAGCTGTGCGTCGCTGTAGTCTTCCAAGCTCGTCTCGAGTCTAAACTAAGGGAAACGTTCCCTTCCAATATACATTTAGGGGCAGGGCTTAACATTGTGATGAACAAAACATGTAAATGATGTATACAGGTTTAGGAACCTGCCCTATACTGAGAGTCTTACCAATTCCAATCCAATCAGACTACAGAACAGGAATGACTGGACTCTCCCGCTGAGACAGAAGCTACCAAAGTTTCAGTAATCTGCTTACAATAGAGAGAAACCGGAATAGCAGGCTCGATAGAGAGCAGTAATCTGACAAATACAGAAAACAGGATTTGCCAGACTCTCTTGCTGGAAAACTGTTTCACAGCAAATATCATCACCATCATAACCTTAAATGCTAAATTCAGTATACAAATCTCAGTTTATATACTATTGTATTGGAACCTCAATTAAACATTTAATAAATTTGTAACACTACAATATCTCAAAAACGATCTTTCAGTGAGATGTTGTTCGGCTGCAGTTCCAAACGCTTCCACTAGAGGAAACTCTCTCATTCATTTCCAATGCGCTTTGTTTCTGACCGCGAGGAGCACAAGTGTGACTATTATTTACAGCACCATTTAACCTGTTCAAATAATGTCCATTATTTTTCACAAACTTTAGAGTTAATTTGAGTCTGTTGAGTATTATAAACCCACCTTGTTTAAGACGAGTGCACTCAATGTAGCGTCGTCCGCATTCTCGCTGGCTTTGACCTGCACTCGGATCACCTGCTGCTTACTCTTCACTGCACGACAACACACATAATATCTTACTTTATGTTTTACTATATCTTACTTTATGAATATGTAGATTAGGGATTCCCAAACTTCTTGTCAGCCGAACCCCTTTGACCACAACAAGGGTGCTCCGATCACAGGAAGCAGAATCTGCCGATACGATCACCGATACCGATCTATTTGACTTCTTTTTATTATGTAGAATCAGGATTTGTACAGACATTCATTCAGGGGCTAAATTTAACTTTTGAAGATGCGGGAATCCCTCCTTAAGTGACTCTTGTGGGGGTTTATTTTTATTTGAGGGGGTCCATTTTAAGAAATTCTTTCTAAAAAAGATATAATTATCTCTCCTAAATGTCTGATCATTCTGTGCATTTTTGTTTTTACAACAGCTTATAATACACAGCACAAGCCTGATTTATAACTCTGAACTGAATTCACAAACAAGACAAGTAAACCGTCAGTAATAAAATAAAAACATAGAAACAATTTACAAGCAGTAGCACACATACAGGTCCTTCTCAAAAAATTAGCATTAGCATCATTATGTTCCATAATGTAATGATAAAAATTTTACTTTCACATATTTTAGATTCATTGCACACCAACTGAAATATTTCAGGTCTTTTATTGTTTTAATACTGATGATTTTGGCATACAGCTCATGAAAACCCAAAATTCCTGTCTCAAAAAATTAGCATATCATGAAAAGGGTCTCTAAACGAGCTATTAACCTAATCATCTGAATCAACTAATTAACTCTAAACACCTGCAAAAGATTCCTGAGGCTTTTAAAAACTCCCAGCCTGTTTCATTACTCAAAACCGCAATCATGGGTAAGACTGCCGACCTGACTGCTGTCCAGAAGGCCATCATTGACACCCTCAAGCAAGAGGGTAAGACACAGAAAGAAATTTCTGAACAAATAGGCTGTTCCCAGAGTGCTGTATCAAGGCACCTCAGTGGGAAGTCTGTGGGAAGGAAAAAGTGTGGTAAAAAAACGCTGCACAACGAGAAGAGGTGACCGGACCCTGAGGAAGACTGTGGAGAAGGACCGATTCCAGACCTTGGGGTCCTGCGGAAGCAGTGGACTGAGTCTGGAGTAGAAACATCCAGAGCCACCGTGCACAGGCGTGTGCAGGAAATGGGCTACAGGTGCCGCATTCCCCAGGTCAAGCCACTTTTGAACCAGAAACAGCGGCAGAAGCGCCTGACCTGGGCTACAGAGAAGCAGCACTGGACTGTTGCTCAGTGGTCCAAAGTACTTTTTCGGATGAAAGCAAATTTTGCATGTCATTCGGAAATCAAGGTGCCAGAGTCTGGAGGAAGACTGGGGAGAAGAAAATGCCAAAATGCCTGAAGTCCAGTGTCAAGTACCCGCAGTCAGTGATGGTCTGGGGTGCCATGTCAGCTGCTGGTGTTGGTCCACTGTGTTTTATCAAGGGCAGGGTCAATGCAGCTAGCTATCAGGAGATTTTGGAGCACTTCATGCTTCCATCTGCTGAAAAGCTTTATGGAGATGAAGATTTCATTTTTCAGCACGACCTGGCACCTGCTCACAGTGCCAAAACCACTGGTAAATGGTTTACTGACCATGGTATTACTGTGCTCAATTGGCCTGCCAACTCTCCTGACCTGAACCCCATAGAGAATCTGTGGGATATTGTGAAGAGAAAGTTGAGAGACGCAAGACCCAACACTCTGGATGAGCTTAAGGCCGCTATCGAAGCATCCTGGGCCTCCATAACACCTCAGCAGTGCCACAGGCTGATTGCCTCCATGCCACGCCGCATTGAAGCAGTCATTTCTGCAAAAGGATTTAGGAATCAAGTATTGAGTGCATAACTGAACATAATTATTTGAAGGTTGACTTTTTTTGTATTAAAAACACTTCTTTTATTGGTCTGATGAAATATGCTAATTTTTTGAGATAGGAATTTTGGGTTTTCATGAGCTGTATGCCAAAATCATCAGTATTAAAACAATAAAAGACCTGAAATATTTCAGTTGGTGTGCAATGAATCTAAAATATATGAAAGTTTAATTTTTATCATTACATTATGGAAAATAATGAACTTTATCACAATATGCAAATTTTTTTAGAAGGACCTGTATTGAATGAAGAAATTTAATAAGGAATCAAATATAAAATGAACTGGATGATCTTCCCTGAAAAAAATAAATTAATTCAGATTAATCCTTACAATTTGTTAGGGTTACAAAAGTCAGTCATTCAAGAGCAGTGAATGTCATTAATTAGGGATGGACTAATATGAACATTTTTGCCAATACCGATAACCGATAATTCTTTATTTTTGAAAGCCAATAACTGATATATTGGCTGATAAATCTAAATCCAAATTTTTATATAAATTTTGAGAACCTGATTACAAAAACAAAAGTCTCACCATTAAAAGCCACGTCCCAAACACACAATTATAATGTTCTCTGATAATTTTATGTAGCCAATATGACAGACTCGCACTGTACATGTTGCTCTAAATGCTTAGTTCCCTTTTTTGAAGTGATTCCAATCATATCTCAAGCAATTCAAAACCATCAGTGAACAGTGCACATCTGAAGCATCTCAGCTGAAGGAAATAATACATTATTTATCACCTTTATATATATATATATATATCGGCCAAATTTTCAGATAACGACAACATTTAAAATCATATATCGGCCAATACCGATATGGTGGCCAATATATCGTGCATCCCTAGCATTAATATTAATCAAACAACAAAAGACATTTAAAAAATCAGAGAAAGCAGAAGGAATATTAGGGTGCTGTCACTTTAAGACCGAATGCACGGATCCAATATACTGTTACACAACTTTCTCAACTGTTCACTTAAGACAAAACCGACTGTTTACAAGCTAATTCTGTAATTCTTTTTAGTGACGATGCGACACTGCCTCGATTGTGCAAGTGACAATTCCTGTGTCAGCTGTGAAGTTCTTTACGTGTCGTCAGCATGTGATCGGATTTTATAGAGACCGCCGATCAAACTTCCCAAAGCCATTATCGACCGATAGCGATCAGTGGCCGATCAATCGGAAAACCCCTAACCAAAAATGTGGAACTGATTTTAAGATGGGAGCATATAAATAAATCATAAGTGTCACATTAAAAGAATGATTTTAGAATAAAACACTTACTAAGAAAAAGATTAAATATTTTAGTTGTTTATCTGCATGTCATGTGACCATTAACCAACATCAGAGAACTGTAAATGTGTTGTTTTATTAGTATAGATAATATAATATTTATAAATAGGGATGCAAAGAAATTTTGACTACTGAAAAATTTTAGGGAAAAAACAGCTATTTTCAGGTTTCGGGCCTAAATGGTTAAGGAGGCTTATGGAGTGCATCCCTATCTATACATTTTAGCATTTGCGTTTTTGTCAACAAACAACAAAAGAACAAAAGTAAAGGACTTACCAGTGTTGCAGTAGAAGTAATAAAGTGAAGTGCAATAGTAATCTTCAATAGAATTACTATAATAATGAACACCGGCACAGTTTTCGCTCCCCCCGTTTAGTCTCTGAGCAGTGAGTTGGGTTGAGGAAGTAAAGTTGGCCTGATCTGACCACTTCCAAGACTCCCTGTACAGTCCGATCCAGGCCTCAAAACCATTTATCAAGCTGACGATCTGTTTGTTGTCCTCTAGACTCCTAACAGTGGCCAGGTCTGTGTGATGCTCTCTGCAATACTTCTGAGCGTTGAGCCACGACTTTTGAATTTTGATTAGAACCAGTTTTTCTGTTGCATTGTTTTTTTTGAGTCGTGATATCAAAGGTATAACCAGTGGCGGATCTAGAAAATTTTACATGGGCGGGCAAAGGCGTGGCAAGTGGTCTTGGCAGGGTGGCAGGGGTAGACGGTGGGAATCCCTATGTGAATTGCTTTAACAAAACAAACACAAAAACACAGTAGTTATTGTTTAATCATGCCCTTACACACTACAAAGGTTTTTAATTCACAACAGGAATAAGCCCAGTGCAGTGTTCAAACAAAACAAAACTGTGCATCTTTTAAAAAGTAAAAGTATAAAAAGCTAAATGAAAATATAAAAAAAAGTACAATAATTGTGTCCAAGGACTTTTAGCCTTAATGGTTCGGCTCCAGCTACTTTCTTCAACTACTCTTGCCTGCAAAAGTCAATATGTGAAAACCTCTGGTTATCCTTGTATTACATTACACTGTAGGGCCATGTAGCTAATAATAGCCTATATAACAAATATAAAATCAGAAAGATTTATCACATGCACACACACCAGTTATGTTTAGACTACTTAATATAATAATCCTAATTGTATTTGTTATTTCCCCAGTTGTAACCTGGTTTCATTGCTGTGATATCTGAGAGGAATTGGATTTGCTTAGCTAATCAAAGGATCGATCTCCTAACTGGCACTGTATTGTGTGTTGTAACGTAATGTCGGCGTAACGGCGACCATCAGTAAACATTATGGATACAAACAATTTATATTTTTTATTAAGCTGTTCTTGTCTTTACTAAAATCAAAATTAGGCTAATCAAAGTGAAGAGTACTCTTACAAATCACGAGGGAGCGATTTGACCGCTGATTTTGGCTAACGTAATAGAGTCGCTGTTTTTGCCGATGCTGAATCGTCTTTAGCATGTATACATTCATTACAAATGTAACTTTAAGTTAAACGTGTGTTTAACTACACCTGGGGAAACTCATTTCACATTCAGAGGCTCTGGGGCAGCTCAGTCTCTCCAGTCGGGTTGCAGGGCCACCGCACCGCAGCAGACTCGCTGTGTGTGTGTGTGTGAGCCAGACTGAGCGAACGGCGCTCTACGTTTGAATCAGGGACGTACTAAGTAGTGATGGGGACGAGACCGCCTATGCCGAGTCCGAGTCAAGACCGAGTCTTTGAAGGGTCGAGTCCGAGTCGAGACCGAGTCCGTTGGTTTTCAAATACAGTCGAGTCCGAGTCAAGACCGAGTCGTTGAAGGGTCGAGTCCGAGTCAAGACCGAGTCTTTGAAGGGTCGAGTCCGAGTCAAGACCGAGTCTTTGAAGGGTCGAGTCCGAGTCGAGACCGAGTCCGTTGGTTTTCAAATACAGTCGAGTCCGAGTCAAGACCGAGTCTTTGAAGGGTCGAGTCCGAGTCGAGACCGAGTCTTTGAGGAAGCAAGTCCGAGTCGAGACCGAGTCCGTTGGTTTTCAAATACAGTCGAGTCCGAGTCAAGACCGAGTCTTTGAAGGGTCGAGTCCGAGTCGAGACCGAGTCCGTTGGTTTTCAAATACATTCGAGTCCGAGTCAAGACCGAGTCTTTGAAGGGTCGAGTCCGAGTCAAGACCGAGTCTTTGAAGGGTCGAGTCCGAGTCAAGACCGAGTCTTTGAAGGGTCGAGTCCGAGTCGAGACCGAGTCCGTTGGTTTTCAAATACAGTCGAGTCCGAGTCAAGACCGAGTCTTTGAAGGGTCGAGTCCGAGTCAAGACCCAGTCTTTGAGGAAGCAAGTCCGAGTCGAGATGTTGTCTCGA
The DNA here is from genome assembly GCA_026230005.1 of Gila orcuttii. Taxonomy (NCBI): domain Eukaryota; kingdom Metazoa; phylum Chordata; class Actinopteri; order Cypriniformes; family Leuciscidae; genus Gila; species Gila orcuttii. The sequence goes on along the minus strand of JAPDVR010000001.1, from coordinate 1,933,218 downwards.
CATGTCAGTTTTGATATTCATGATTTAATATCACCCCAGTTAATAATCAACAATTAGGCCTACAGACTAAGCTAGATTGGGAATTGTTTAGAGGAGCAGTCTTAACATCTTAATGTGGACTATGCTTTTACTATCATTAAAAAAATCCCTACCACATGCATCATCTTCTGCCTATTTTTCTAAAATGCTTCAACAGTGCTGCTCTGTCATCAAAATGTTAAGCCCACACTGACTTTTTTAATCATAATTAGGACATGCAGAGCAAATAAAAAATTTCTAGTGGCATGTCTAAATTAGGACCGTTCGGTATTTATGGAAAGGGCCACCGGAGGAAAAAAGGGGAGGGTCATGTCTTTTTATTTTTTGTTGAGGGGAGGGTCATTCAACTTTTTTTAGTCTAGGGGGAGAGTCACCCAACTTTTGTGTTCATGAAAACAGCAAAATCTCAAAGTGGCTTGTTTGGTGCATATTTTTTTCCATGTAGTTTTATGTAGCTCTCTCGGTCTCGGTCCCTCATCGCTATCAGATGGGTCTGACCCAACAAAAATCCAGTTTGGCGCTGTCTGACAGTGCCCGCGCACTTCAGTACGCGCTCAGAAAAAGTGCATCATGTACAGAACGCCAATGAAATGTTTACCCGGCATAGCTTTAAAGCACGAGCAAATAATGAACTTTTGTGATTGCGAATAAGTGCAGTGTCCTGTGAGTGTAACTCTACCGCGGCATTAACATGTGATATAAATGTAGGTTGAGTGTATTGGGACTGATCGAGGCGCCAGAACTGCAGCTGATAGAATATGCGCTGTACGATACTACCATATTTTAGTTTCCATTCTTATTGTGTTTCCACAACAATGTTAGTGAGTAAATCTACTGAAATTGCCACCATAACAGTGGAGTGTGATGTGTTGGACGTAGGGCTACCACATTTTTAAATTACTATTAGACTTATTTGAAGTTAACATAATAAAATACGCAGACCTACACCAAAAAACTAGTTGAGGATAAATTATTTAAAATTGGGCAATTCCAGCGTTATGGACGTGCAGTCAAAACTTGAAATATAAATTATCAGAAAATGCATTTAATACTGAAACGTCTGTTTATATATCCATACCCCCCTTAATAATGGAGTCAAGACATTAGAAAAATATCAGTCTTCACATGCTTTTTATATTTAATTTGAGCGAAATACACATGTGACGTGACACAACAAATCTTTAACTTTCAGGTGGCAATTTTTTTTTTTATAATTCTACGAATTAGGCTACACTGCGCAAAACAAAAGTAGGCTAATAACCGGAAGAAGGGTCGGACTCCACAGAACACAAAATATTATTTTTTATTTTATTTTTCGTGTTCGCATTTATGAGGAAAAAAACAATGTTACGGACGTGACAGTTCTCCGTTACGGACAAAGCACAAAGCCTTTCTTTAAAGTAAATTTCGTTTTTTATTAATTGTATCTTAATTTTAATTAATGTTTCATCAACCAATTGCCTGGATTTAATATAAGAAGTAGCCTAAATATAGCAGAAAATAGATCATCATGACACAGAGTCGCCGGCGCGTGAACTGGACTCTCGTCTCATAAATGAACCGAAACTCAGCGTATAATGTAGGGTAGAGTGGGGGAAAATACCCTCCTGGGGTAAAACGCCCCCCACCCGTTTTTCCCAAAATAACCACTAGAATGAATCAAGATACATTTTTACTATTGCTATGCACTACGTTGACAACGGGGATATACAAATCCCCATGGAGAAGCTGACACCAGCGACGTATTTGAAGAGAAGAGGATTACATGGAAAGTGCTATAACTTTCAGATATTAATAAACAAGTGTTTAATAGAATATTGTTCACAGTGATATCACATTGATGTATGATAGATGAATAGTGAAGTCTGTAGTTTGAGAGCATATGTTATTTATAAGGAATATAATTATATTTTTTTAAAATAAACAATTTTTTAAAAAGACATAGCTTGTGGGGTAAAACGCCCCCTATACTGAGGGGTAAAACGCCCCCAAGGGGCATAGTTTCTCTTTATCATAATTACTACAGTAACATATTTCTGTTCATCAAAGTCTTTATTTTACACTTTAATTCAGTATAACTAGGCGGTAAAATAAAAATATTTGAACAAAACATGAAAAAATTACCTCAAGTGAGCATTAGCTAGCTAGCTTGGTGGATGCAATGATGGAAGGTGGTTAAGTGACCCAATGATAAAACACAGTGATTTTTAATGCATTTATGGAATATATTTCACTATAAATATACTAATTTATGTTTAATATTTATTTAGGGTTTTCTGTTTTTCTTGATGATAGTGTTGAACAAATACTACATCAATTATCAACCCCATATAGGCCTAGTGTAGAAATCAAAATATTAAAATGTTAGAAATTTGGCTATTTTGTACATTGCTGAAATAAATATTAATAGGTATATATATATATATACATGTTGTTGCATTACTTGCCTTTTACTTTTAGAGATTAAAAACTATGTTCATTTTGCTGTTGATCTATGAAGCAAACTGGTTGGTAAGAAAGGGGGCATTTTACCCCACCTTGGCGGGCGTTTTACCCCACCACTGGGGCAAAACGCCCCCTTTGTACAAAAATATTTTCAGTCAAAAAAAAATTTAATTATGAAGGTTGAGCAATTTTAATATTTGGTAAATAACTCCTGCCATAGACACTCAAAACTGGGATGGCAATTCTAGTCACATTTATGTTTTGTTTCACAGTAAATGTCACATTTTCCTTAAGGGGGGCGTTTTCCCCCACTCTACCCTACTTGCCTCACAGACTTCAGAAATATATAGAAAGCTTGATGTCTACTTTTAAACAGAACATTTAAAAAACGAAAAACAGACTGCTCTCTGCTTATGTAATCCGTATAAAATCTGCATTTCTCTCTGGCGCGTTTGTGAAGATTGCGAGTCAGCATCGTCAACTTCATCTTGAAGCCGACACACTGAAAAACCTTGTTTATTAATAAACAATTAAAATCTCTCCTTGCTATATTTGACATATTCATAATCATTACTTCTGCCGGTTCTTTGTGGCAGCTTTTAGATACTTTATTGGGAGCGCCACCCTTGTTACATGAACGCGTCACCACTGCATCAGCACCGAAAACATGATTTATTTATTTTTAAATCTAAAATAAAAAATCATGATACGAACCGAATTGTAGGTTTGGTCTATCGTTACAGCCTTAACTAGTGATGGGGACGAGACCGCCAATGCCGAGTCCGAGTCAAGACCGAGTCTTTGAAGGTACAAGTCCGAGACGAGTCCGAGAAAGTAGAAATCGGTCTCGAGACCGGACTCGAGTACTACATCACTAGTACTAAGTATTTGAGGGGGAGGGGGAAGGGGCTTTAATAAAAATTAAATTTTTCACTTTTGGTAAATGTATCGTTTAGTTCACTGTTTTGAGAAGCTTGCGGGTTGTTTTTACAGGTACAGTTTTTGGATCATCAAAGTTAGGGGGGCAGCTGGGGGGGCAAGGCTCTAGAGTGGGGGGGCACCTGCCCCCCCTTGCCCCCCTGTAGATCCGCCCCTGACACACTCCACTGTTATGGTGGCAATTTCAGTAGATTTACTCACTAACATTGTTGTGGAAACACAATAAGAATGGAAACTAAAAAATGGTAGTATCGTACAGCGCATATTCTATCAGCTGCAGTTCTGGAGCCTCAGTCCCAATACACTCAACCTACATTTATATCACATGTTAATGCCGCGGTAGAGTTACACTCACAGGACACTGCACTTATTCGCAATCACAAAAGTTCATTATTTGCTCGTGCTTTAAAGCTATGCCGGGTAAACATTTCATTGGCGTTCTGTACATGATGCACTTTTTCTGAGCGCGTACTGAAGTGCGCGGGCACTGTCAGACAGCGCCAAACTGGATTTTTGTTGGGTCAGACCCATCTGATAGCGATGGGGGACCGAGACCGAGAGAGCTACATAAGTATTTGAGGGCGAGGGGGATGGGGCTTTAATACAAAATTAAATTGTTCACTTTTGGTAAATGTATCGTTTAGTTCACTGTTTTGAGAAGCTTGCGGGTTGTTTTTACAGGTACAGTTCTTGGATCATCAAAGTTAGGGGGGCAGCTGGGGGGGCAAGGCTCTAGAGTGGGGGGCACCTGCCCCCCCTTGCTCCCCTGTAGATCCGCCCCTGGGTATAACACTCTTATTTTCAAAATCATTTTCTCTAGATTAGCGAGTGTGAGCCTCTTAAACCTGCCAGAATTTGTTTCCAGAAGTCAATTTTTAAATTATATTTCCGTATTTACATGGATCCAGCATGGATAAAATGAGAGTATAAAGGCATAGTTCAAAGGTGTAAATAAGTGTTTTACAAGAAAAGTGAAATTTACTAGCAATTTCTAAATAAAAAGTTGTAAATCTTCCACCAAATATTTTTTAGTGTACAAACCTGTATAATTTTTTCCTTTGTGTTCAACGAAAGACTTGGAATGACATGATGATCAGTAATTGACAAACAATTGTATTTTTGGGTGAACTATCCCTTTAATGTCCTATTTTGAGTTTTATATGTCTATGTTGAGAATTTTTAAAGTATAACATTTAGGGATGCATGCACCGATATGAAAGTTTTGGCCAATAACCGATAATTCTTTATATCTGAAAGCTCATAACCGATATATTGGCCGATAAATTTATATCCAAATTTGTATATAATTTTTGAGAGCCTGAATGCAAAAATAAAAGTCTCACCATTAAAGTCCATGTCCCAAACACACAATTAAAATGTTCTCATGGTAATTTTATGTAGCCGATATGACAGACTTAAATGTTGCACTACTTGACTGTAGTTTTTCTTTTCTGAAGTGTTTCCAATCCTATTTCAAGCAATTCAATTCGTGTGCAAGCATCTATTTTCTCTCTGTCTACTACAGATCTTTGCTAGGAGTTATTTAGTTTTTACAACTGGGAGTGTGCAGACTTTTCTATTTCTCATCTCTGAACAATCTCAAAAGAGTTTTAAAAAAGTCAAAAAGAGAAATGAGTCAGCAACAGAGTAAGCGCTGTGTCCCTCCATGTTATCATCCTATGTCAGAACTGGATACACACACTTACTGCTTTGTTTGTTTGGGGAAAGAGCATGCTGCCCTTACGTTTGAGCATGGTGAATGCGAGCACAGTGGAATGTTCACAGTTAAAGTGCTTCGCGTTCGCTTTGCTTATTTTAAAAGGGTAGCATCCACAATACGATTGTGGGGCGCGCGTGTCGATCTGGCTAAGAGACGAGAGACGGATGTGTCCCTGTCGCTCGCACTCTCTCCAGATCGGGATGTCCTTTTGCCCGACTACACAAGCGTGCCTCGGCGCTTCTTCGGCTCGGGCAGAGGACACAATCTTGTGAGTTCGCCGCCTCCGAGCGTTCCTCCCGTGATGATAAAGGAGAACTGCTCGGGGATATCGTTCGTGCCGTGTCCAGACTACTCTGATCACAGCAAAAAGAGTCCCATAAAGATTGTAAATATATATATATATATATATCTGTATATACATGTATATACATGACGTGTCTTTAAGCCCTCGACGTTGACCAATTCGGGCACAACTGTCCCCTGCTCGTGTCAAGACCATTTTAAACACCCTAAAGCAACATCTGGCTAGGTCAGGACATTACATGGGTCTCATGGCAGCTGCGTCCACAGTGATCCTCTGGGCCTTTTGCACATGAGACCACTTCAGTTGTGGCTCAAAATCGCTATACAATCCCCAAGGGCAAATAAAGGCAAGAGCACGCGCTGAGTGCTTCGTGTCCTTTCTAAAAATCCATTTTTATGGTAAGACACGCGCTGAATGCTTCGTGTACTTTCTAAAATCCATGTTTATGGTAAGGGTTACGCGCTGTGGCTTCGTTCCCTTTCTACGTGGTTCAGACCCCGGTTACTCACCTTGGGTCCCACTCTAGGTGCGTCTTGCCGTCGCAGAATGCTACCAACAGACGCCTCCCTGTCGGGCTGGGTAGCGGTCTTAAGTGGTCGTCCAGCCCAAGGGATCTGGGGAGGCATCATCTAGATTGGCAATTCAATTGCCTCAAGTTGATGGCTGTATTTCTGGCCCTGAAATACTTTCTCCCTCAGTTGAGAGGCTGTCATGTCCTAGTGCGGGGGGGACAACACAGCTACAGTCTCTTACATAAATCATCAGGGAGGTCTGCGCTCATGCAATCTGAACAGAATAGCGAGGCAGATTTTTTCTCTGGGCCCAGGAGAAGTTCATGTCACTCAGGGCAGTGTACACTCACCTAAAGGATTATTAGAAACACCAAACTAATACTGTGTTTGACCCCCTTTCAGCTTCAGAACTGCCTTAATTCTTCGTGGCATTAATTCAACAAGGTGCTGAAAGCATTCTTTAGAAATGTTGGCCCATATTGATAGGATAGCATCTTGCAGTTGATGGAGATTTGTGGGATGCACATCCAGGGCACGAAGCTCCCATTCCACCACATCCCAAAGATGCTCTATTGGGTTGAGATCTGGTGACTGTGGGGGCCATTTTAGTACAGTGAACTCATTGTCATGTTCAAGAAACCAATTTGAAATGATTCGAGCTTTGTAACATGGTGCATTATCCTGCTGGAAGTAGCCATCAGAGGATGGGTACATGGTGGCCATAAAGGGATGGACATGGTCAGAAACAATGCTCAGGTAGGCCGTGGCATTTAAACGATGCCCAATTGGCACTAAGGGGCCTAAAGTGTGCCAAGATAACATACCCCACACCATTACACCACCACCACCACCAGCCTGCACAGTGGTAACAAGGCATGATGGATCCATGTTCTCATTCTGTTTACGCCAAATTCTGACTCTACCATCTGAATGTCACAACAGAAATCGAGACTCATCAGACCAGGCAACATTTTTCCAGTCTTCAACTGTCCAATTTTGGTGAGCTCTTGCAAATTGTAGCCTCTTTTTCCTATTTGTAGTGGAGATGAGTGGTACCCAGTGGGGTCTTCTGCTGTTGTAGCCCATCCGCCTCAAGGTTGTGCGGGTTGTGGCTTCACAAATGCTTTGCTGCATACCTCGGTTGTAACGAGTGGTTATTTCAGTCAAAGTTGCTCTTCTATCAGCTTGAATCAGTCGGCCCATTCTCCTCTGACCTCTAGCATCAAAAAGGCATTTTCGCCCACAGGACTGCTGCATACTGGATGTTTTTCCCTTTTCACACCATTCTTTGTAAACCCTAGAAATGGTTGTGCGTGAAAATCCCAGTAACTGAGCAGATTGTGAAATACTCAGACGGCCCGTCTGGCACCAACAACCATGCCACTCTCAAAATTGCTTAAATCACCTTTCTTTCCCATTCTGACATTCAGTTTGGAGTTCGGGAGATTGTCTTGACCAGGACCACACCCCTTAATGCATTGAAGCAACTGCCATGTGATTGGTTGATTAGATAATTGCATTAATGAGAAATTGAACAGGTGTTCCTAATAATCCTTTAGGTGAGTGTACATTCCAGGGCATCTGAATGTGGGAGCGGATTTACTGTCCAGACAGAAATTACCGATGGGGGAATGGAAACTCCACCCAGAGGTGGTAAAACAGATCTGGACCAGATTTTACGAAGTGGAGGTGGACCTCTTCGCCTCTTATCAGACAGCACAATGTCCCCTCTACTTATGCCCCCCTGGGTCTGGATGCAATGGCGCACACATGGCCCAAAATGCGCCTTTATTCGTTTCCTCCAGTGGCTCTGCTCCCGGGAGTTCTAGCCAGAGTTTGCCAACAAGGGTCTTGCCTCTTACTGATAGCGCTGCATTGGCCGAACAGAGAATGGTTCTCGAGATAATATCTCTCCTCGCCATGGGCGATTTCGAAGAGGAGGAACCTTCTGTCCCAGGCGGAGGGCACGATATTCCATCCAAGGCCGACCTATGGAACCTTCATGTTTGGCCCCTGACGGGTACCAACTGAGGGGCACTGGGCTTTCGCCTGCCGTTATTGCAACCATTATAAGTATTAGGACCTCCTTCACTAGAAAGAGTTATGCCAACAAATGGGGTGTTTTTGAAAGGTGGTGTGCTGTGCATAATGCAGATCCGGTCAACTGCCAGATTGCTTCAGTTCTGGACTTCCTGCAGGAAAAATTATCAACAGGCACATGCCCCGCCACTCTCAAGGTTTATGTGGCCGCTCTTTCAGCTTGCCACGCCTTGGTTGACGGGGTGCCACTCGGGAGACATCCTCTGCTCGCTCGCTTCATTCGTGGGGCCAGACAACTGAGGCCTCCCGTAAGAACCAAGATCCCTTCATGGGACATAGCAATAGTTCTCGAGGGTCTGGTTGAGACCCCCTTTGAACCTCTAGAGTCAGCGTCTGACAAACTTCTGACCCTAAAGATGTTTTTTCTTATGGCTATAACCTCTCTATAAAGAATTGTGGAAATGCAGGCTCTGTCAATATCGCCATCCTGCTTAGACTTTGCCCCAGGAATGGTGAAAGTGATTTTGCATCCTCATCCTGATTACCTGCCTAAGGTACCTTTCTCAGCTGTACATCCGGTCACTCTAGAGGCCTTCTGCCCTCCACCGTTCACAATGCCGGAGAAGGGGAGATCTCACAGGCTGTGTCCAGTTCGTGCTTTTCAGACCTACGTCCACCGCACTAGCCAGTGGCGTTAGTCAGAGCAACTATTCGTTTGTTATGGGGGCAGCAACAGAGGCGCTGCCGCTACCAAACAGACCATATCACATTGGGTCAGGGATGCTATTGCTCTTGCCTATGAGGCGCGCGGCCAAGCTTTGCCAATGGGTCTAAGGGCTCACTCCACCAGAGGGGTCGCCTCCTCTGCTGCCTTGGCAAGAGGTGCCCCCTTGCAGTTTGTTTGTGATGCGGCAGGCTGGTCCTCTCCGCACACATTCATACGATTTTATAGTTTAGATGTTCATGCCACTCCGGGCTCTCACTAGCCTGACTACGTCAGACTTCGTACTTCCGCTCAATTTCAGTTCGCTTCTGTACTCAGTCTGAGATAGCGACCTATCTCTCAGTTTTCCTCCGGCCTGAAAACAGCCGGCCAATCAACGAACAGAGGGCGGGCTGAGAGCCTTGACGTAGATGCTAAGCGCAGAGTTTAAGATTGCATTTTAGGTTAGGGAAATCGAAAACGACCGCGGATATGTAGACACGGGATGCAATTCGCTCTGTTGTGGAGAATATTCCCGGCATTTGCAAACTGAAGGCCGAACAAGAAGATTGTTTGTTAAACATTTTGAATGGAGGTGATGTTTAAGTTGGTGAGAGAGGTGATTGCGTTATGTGATTGGCTTACGGGTAACCAATGATTTTATACTTCAGACAAGCGCCCCGCGAGAAAGAAAACACTTTTCAATTATGCCATACCAGACTCTGTCTATGAAGCAAAGCGAAGTAGCAGAGTTTGGTATTACCAGCAGTGTTGGGAGTAACGTGTTACAAAAGTAATGCATTACAGTAACACATTACTTTTTGCTGTAACGCAGTAGTGTAAGGCATTACTAATCAATTTTCAGTAATATTTTACTCGGTACATGTTCAGTAAGGCTTGCGTTACAACAGACTTTTATTTTAATTGTAAAAAAAAAAAAAAAACATCAAGACCGCGAGACATTAACCAATGAAAAATGCAAGTAGGCTAAATTACCTGTTCGTGGTCAGTCAATAGCCGCGTGTGGTGTCCAAGTCTGTTAATAAAGATTAAATGGCAGCGTCTGATATATTTGTATAGCGATTTATTTTTTACAGGAGTGCCGTGAGGTATGATTTCGGCTCGCGCTGGCCAGTGGAAAAGCGGCTAATGGTGAAGATGGCATGAAGAAGACTATACATTCGCGAGATGGACGTATGCGCATTAGGCTATTCGTTCTGTGTTTTCTTTCTAAACAGTTAGGCTATGTTTCTATTTTTCATGTTTTCATCACGCAATCATGTTTTTGATGCGGTGGTGACGCGTTCATGTAAGGGGGGCGGCGCTGCCGATAAAGCACCTAAAAGCTGTCACAAAGAACCGGCAAAAGCAATGATTATGAATATGTCAAATATAGCAAGGAGACATTTTAATTTTTTATTAATAAAGTCAAGATGAAGTTGACGATGCTGACTCGCGATCTTCGCAGTAGGCTAGTGAATGCACCAGAGAGAAATGCACATTTCATTTCATAAGCAGAGAGCAGTCTGTTTTCTTTCGTTTTGAATTGTTCTGTTTACAAGTAGACATTTCAATATAGATATATTTTTCAGGTCCTTGAATAGGCTACCTTATACGCTGAGTTTCGGTTCATTTATGAGACGCGCTCCAGTTCACGCGTGGGCACCTCGGTGTCATGATTATAATTGTCTGCTATATTTAGCCTACTTCTTATTTAGTAAATCCAGGCAATTGGTTGATGAAACATTGATTAAAATTAAGATACAATTAATACAAAACGAAATTCACTTTAAAGAAAGGCTTTCTGTGTAAGGTCTCTGTGAAAGTTTTAAAGCAGTCTTTTAGTGCTGCTTCAGAGCGGTTGCGTCCATAACGGAGAACTGTCACGTCTGTAACATTGTTTTTTCCTCATAAATGCGAACACGAAAAATAAAATAAAATGAATATTTTATGTTCTGTGGAGAGCCAACCCTTCTTCATCCGATTTGCGCAGTGTAATTCACAGAATTACAACAAAAAAAAAAAAATCGTTGCCTCCTAAAAGTTAAAGATTTTTTTGTCACGCATGACTGTCTATTTCCCTAATATTAAATATAAAACCCATGTGTAGACTGATATTTTTCTAATGTCTGGACTCCTTTCAGGGAGGAGCCTATGGATAAACAGACGTTTCAATAGTTTGGTATTAATGCATTTTCTGAAGTTTTGACTGCAAATGTCATGTCCATAATAATACTAATAGTAATTTAAAGATGTGGTAGCATTGGATCTGGACGGTATGGATAACTCTTGGAAGGGGTGTGTCGCGATTCTGCAGGTTCGTGGATCTGAGTGTTGCAATTTCAGTTTCATATCGCATATCGTTACAGCCCTAGTCATTTTAGAATGTTAAGTTCTACTTCTGTATAGTTATTTTGGTGAAAGTAACTCAAAAGTAATACAGGAGTAATGTAACGCATTACAATTCTGAGACAGTAATATTGTAAGGTAATGAATTGCTTTTAAATAACAGTAACAAGTAATATATAATGTATTACAGTTTGGAAGTAACTTGCACAACACTGATTACCAGGCTAGGCTCTCACGTCCTTGAGTCGACATCACAAGCTAATGTCTAGGGCTTTCTTGCGTTCTTGTGAGCACACCTACACAACCATAAGGAGTCCAGACACCTTCAAGCACAGCGGCGTGGGCATTCTCATTCCCAATGCGCTAAGCAGCCCAGCATCGATTGTAGCTTTTGAAAGGGAACGTTCCGGGTTACTTGACTGTAACCCTGTTCCCTGAAAAAGCTGCATTACCGTGCTGATGATGTCCCAGGACTGCTCTTCATACAAAATATCTTGACGATGCACCTGTGGCTCATCTAATTATAGCCTCGCGTTGCGGGTGTGCGCCGATGACGTCACCGACCGAGGCTATTACCTCCGTGTCGATTCCATCGACGTGTTTACACAGTATATTCACAGCAGGTCACGTTTAAAGACGTTCCCAATGTTTTCAGTGAACAGGGTTACAGTCAAGTAACCCCGAACGTGTCTCAGCTGAAGGAAATAATCAATTATTTATCAGCTTTAATATAACAGCAAAATTTTCTTATCGGGGCGATAATGATAACATTAAAAATGAACATATATCGTCCGATACCGATATGCTGGCTGATAGATCATGCATCCCTAATAAAATGTAAATATTTTGAAGTCTGACATGAACTTAATGGTATGAAATCTCATTGCAGCCACTAGAATTCCAGTTGAGGTTATTGCGTTATTAACTGATTATATAAATGTAGTATTATTTAATCGTTAGACAAAGTAATTTATGGAAGGGTGAAATACCGGATAAAACTATAAACCGTACAAATATGTAAAACTGCGATACTGAATCTCCAGTGCCACGACGTTAAAAATCATATTTACCTGATTTGTAAATGTAATCGCAGTCTAAATATGATTGCGCAGATCCTTCTTTTGAGTTGTTACACACATAAACACAAACGCACAACTGCAGTGTAGTCCAGTTCACAAACAAACAACTTATTTGAGCGGCTTCTTTTAACGGTTAATTTAAATTGGTCTGATGAATCCTCCACTGAATTTGCCTCTGATCAACATCTGAACCGCAAGTTACTCTTTCCTTTCAAAACAAAGCAATTTTGTTCAACTTTACTTTATACTAGTGATTCACGATATATCAGCCACCATATCGGTATCGGCCGATATATGTTATTTTTTAATGTTACTGTTATCGGCCCGATAAAACAGTTTGGCCGATATATTGCTGATAAATATTGTATTATTTCCTTCAGCTGAGACTCTTCAGATGCGCACTGTTCAACATGATGGTTTTGAATTGCTTGAAATATGATTGGAATCACTTCAAAAAAGTAAAAAACAGTAAAGTACTGCAGGTCTGTTATATCGGCTACAAAATATTATGTTGTGAACATTATAATTGTGTGTTTGGGATGTGGCTTTTAATGGTGAGACTTTTGTTTTTGTAGTCAGGCTGACAAAAATAAATAAAAAAATTGTATTTTGATGTATGGGCCAATATATCGGTTATCAGCTTTCAAATATAAATAATTATCGGTTTTTGGTATTGGCCAAAATTCTCATATCGGCGCATCCTATTTTATACCTTTATCATTATTTAAAAAAAGTTTAATACTACTGTGATTAGGCCTGTCACGATTATTGATTAATCATCTGATCGTGGTTATTCGACATTTTGCCAAATAAATAAAAAAACCCACTGTTATAAAGGTTTCTTGTTTTAATAAGACTGCATTATATTAAATATTATTACATTATATTGTATTGTTGCATTATATTATATTAAATAACATTATAATTTATTATGCATCATATGGCCCGAATTTATTATTATATTGTATACAATTCCGAGTAAATAAATAGCGTATTGGCTTAAACTCTAACAGACTTAAATCTTTAATATGACAATTAATCGTCTGCACAAAATTTATGATCCTGCCTAATTGTGATATACATTTTTTACTTAAATCTTCCACCCTAATGTCATTATATTAATGTCTTCATGCATACCATATTCTTAATTTGAAACTAGCTTTGGATAAAAGCATCTTCTAAGTAAATAAATAGATGTATATGTAATAAATGCATACACTAAAAATAATGTGCATCAATAAAGAGTGTTTCTCACCGTTGCTACACACAAAATATCTTGTTTGATCGCAGTAGAAATCCCTCCAGTCTCCAGGGAAATATATTGCGACACACTCCTCTCCCGAACCGTAGTTATCCGGCTGGCCAGGAAACCAGGACTGAAACACTACACTCTCCTCTTGATAAGACCAACGCCAGTTGTTGAAGTCATTGTAGAGTCCAATCCAGGAAAATGAACGATACTTTTCTTCATCCGCGACTTCTTGCAGAGTGTTCCAGTCTTCAACGCTCTGAACTGTGGCCAGGTCGATGTGGTTTTCCCTGCAGTAATTTTGAGCTTTTCCCCACGGCATTAACTCTCGGATCAGAACATACTCGTGTGGATTACACAGAGTTAGTGACAGGAGTCCTGTCGACAGAATACACTCATTTCTAGATTTGTATATATTATTTTCCTTCTTAAAGGTTCCACTCAATATATTTGTTTATATTTGGCTGGATTTTTTTTAATCATTGTTGAACAAGTTCTTTTTGTCTTTCATTTTGAAGTTTGTTTAAGAAATTACAGTCACTGTAGTATTTCTGTTGTAAAGCAGTGTTAAAATATTTGAGATTGTTTAATAAGACATCTTGATTTTTTTTTTTTATACTTTATTTTTTATAGTTTCATCACATATATACAAAAATTATAATTAATAAAACAAACAAACACAAACCAACGAAAAAAAAACAAAAAAACAAAAAAAACAAAAAACAATGAACAATCTGGACCACCTAACATTACAATTTAGTGAATGAGATACATCAACTTCAGACCTCTTCTTGTCGTTGGGATGTAAATACAGTCCATTTTCCCCAATTATTTGTGCATTGATCCTCTTGAACTCTTATCTTATGAGTCAACCATTCCATTACACTTATTTCAGACACTAGTTTCAGCCATTCATCTCGTGTTGGGGGGTCCGGCTTGTACCATCTTTTCGTAATGGCCTTTTTACATGCTGCTAACAAAATTTTAAACAGGTATCGGTCTTCTCTTGACACAATGTTTCTTTTCATATTACCAAAATACAGCACTGAACATGACTTAGGTATATCATAACCCAAGATTTCAACAATAACCAAGTGGACATCCTCCCAAAACTGTGTAATAACAGGACAGAGCCAAAAGACATGTGAATGGTTTACATTTACCGCTCCACACTGTCTCCAACATGGTTGTGGTACTGACAAAAATTTGCTCTTAATTTTAGGTGTAATGAAAAATCGTATTACATTTTTCCAACAGAATTCCCTCCATATACGAGACGATGTGGTAGATTGTTGTGTATTCCATATATGTAACCAGTCTTCTTCAGATATATTCATACCTAGCTCTTTTTCCCACTTCTGCTTAACATATGACGTTGTAATTCCCTTCCTCTCCAACAGTTGCTGGTATAATGTAGATATTATTCTGTACTTCCTTGAGTTGTATGTTCCTATTATAGTTCTAATTATACCGTTTTCCCCCAGATTTACTTTTGGTTTTACTTCCTTCATATAAAAATCCCTTAATTGTAAGTATCTGAAATGATCCTGATTGTATAATGTAAAGTTTTGTTTCATCTCTTCAAAACTCATAAAATTCCCGTCCTTCATTACTGTACACAGTGCTGTTATTCCATTCAGTCTCCATTGTTGGAATCTCTGGTCAAGAGTATTCGGGGTGAAGTGTCTGTCATAAGCTATCCATCTAAGTAGAGGAAGATCTGCCTCTAATTTATATTTTCGTATTATGCTGAACCACAATTTTAATGAAAACTGGGTGATAGCATCTATCTGTTTAAATAAATCCTTAGCTTCCCCTTCATCCCCAATAAGACTTTGAATTTCCCTCCCTTGTACATACTGCTCTAGGTTTTTCCATTTAGCCTCGTAATCCTTAGCACACCAGCAGACTAAAGGTCTAAGTTGTGCTGCATGAAAATATTCCTTAAGATTTGGGAGCGCCATACCTCCTTCATGTTTTCCAAGCTGTAAAGTTTCATATTTGATTCTTGGCCTTTGACCATTCCATATAAACCTAGAGATAACTTTATCCCACGTTCTAAATTGATTCTCCGGTATCTCAATAGGGAGTGATTGGAAGAGGTAGAGGAGTCGAGGGAGGAAGCTCATTTTTATAGTCTCTATCCGGGAACTAAAGTCCAGAGAAAGGACATTCCACCTCTCTACATCATTTCTAATGGATTTATCCACTTTAACATAGTTGGTCTCATATAGATCATCCATTCCTCTTGTTAAGGTAACCCCAAGGTATTTCATTATATTTGCATTCCAATTGAGATTGTATTTTTGTTGTATATTTTTGGATGGTAGATAGTTCAATGTTAAGATCTGTGTTTTGGCAAAGTTTAACTTATAACCTGAATAGAAACCGAACGCCTCGAGTTGATTAATTAATATTGGAAGGCATGCGTCTGGGTCTCCTAAATAGCAGATCACATCATCAGCAAAAAGACCAATGATGTGGTCTTCATCCCCAACCCTTATCCCTCTCAGATCTATATTCTGCCTAATTGCTTGCGCCAGGGGCTCTATAAAACATGCGAACAGTGTTGGTGATAGGCAGCAACCTTGTCTGGTAGATCTTTCTAACTGTATACTCTCAGTTAGACTCCCATTAATTTTTATCCTTGCAGTCGGCTTTTGATAAAGTGTCTTAATACATTGAACAGCCTTCTTATTCAATCCAAATTTTTCAAGTGTCTGATATAGAAATGCCCAATTAACACAGTCAAATGCCTTCTCTGCATCAAGACTTATCAAGGCTGCACTGGTATTGTTTTGCTTAACGTGTTCAATAATATGTAGGGTTCTCCTTATATTGTCATGGGTTTGGCGCCCCTTAATAAAACCCGTTTGATCCTCATCTATGATGTCGTTCATAAATTGTTCAAATCTCTTGTTCAAAATTGAGGTGTATAATTTATAATCTACATTAAGTATAGAAATCGGTCTGTAACCTGAGCAGGTATCCTTGTTTATCCCCTTAGGGATCACTGTTATTACTGCTTCCTTCCAGGATGGTGGTAGTTTGCCATGGTCAAGTGTATAATTAAATGATGACGCAAGTAATGGTATAAGTTGCTCCCTGAATGTTTTGTACCATTCAGCTGGTAGGCCATCACTACCCGGGGATTTTTTCGCTTTTAATCTACTGACTGCTTTCTCTATTTCTGATACTGTAATGGGTGAGGTCAAAAGGTCATTTTGTTTTTTCCCAATTGCTGGTAAGTCAAGATTCTCTAGAAACATTCTCATTTGGTCAGTAGTGGATGATGGAGGTTGGCTGTACAGATTTTTATAGTAGTTCCTAAAATTAGATTCAATCTCTTTGGGTTCATATGTCATCTGGTTTGTGTCTATATCTCGTATTTTGTGAATTGTTCTATCAGCCTGTTGCTTTTTTAATCTTTTTGCTAGTAATCTGGTAGCCCTTGGTCCCACTTCATAATATGATTGTTTTAAAAATCGAATCTTCTTTTCAGTTTCTATACTTAACATTTTATCAATATTATCCCTAGCTTCTTTAATTTGAGGTAATAATGAGGGATCGCGTGTGCTCTTATGTAGCTGTTCAATTTCAGATAGTTTCTCCTTTTCTCTCTTAAATGCTTCTTCTCTAGCTTTTTTAATAGACACTGTCTTAGCTATAATTTTCCCTCTCAGGACTGCTTTAAGGGCATCCCACAGAATGACAGGGCTAACCTCTCCATTGTCATTTACAGCTAGATATAGTTTAATCTCCTCTTTAATCTCTTCAGCTATTTTTTTATGATTCAGAATTCCAACATTTAGTCTCCACAATTTACTTTTCTCTTGTGTTTTCAGTTGGAGTTTTAGGTAAACTGCACAGTGATCTGATATGTCTGCACCTTCAATTTCACACTCCTGTACTCGGTACAACTCATTTTTATTCATAAATAGATAGTCAATTCTGGAGTAGCTATCATTAGGGGCCGAGTAATGAGTATAATCCTTTTTAAGGGGGTGAAATTCCCTCCAAAGGTCCACTATACCAAATTCTTTAAATGTAGTTTTGATTATTTTAGTAATGTGGTTGCATTTTTTGTTTTTGTTTGTTGTATCTAGTTTATCATTCAACACAATATTAAAATCGCCCCCACATATCAAAATGCCATCTGTTTCCAGAATAATCTTGTCGAGCAGAGTTTTGATGAAATGTTTTCCACTGTTGGGAGGGGCATAAACATTAACCAGTGTCACTTTTTCATTTTCTAACTTTCCTTTTACAATAATAAATCTTCCTTCCTTATCGTTAATCACTTTAGAACATTCAAATTTAACTGAATCTGAAATTAGTATAGTCACCCCTCTTCTACACCCATGATGGAAATAACTATAAAATGTATTGTTATAACCAAACCTCTTAAGTTTCTCGCATTCCTGCCCAGACAAATGTGTTTCTTGTAGATATATAATTTGAGATTTGTGCTGTTTTAACCTGGTCATTACCTTCCGTCTTTTAATGGGATTATTAAGACCATTAACATTCCACGACAGTATCTTTATGTTATTCATTCACGTTATATCATTCCCATGGATGAAAAGTTGTAATCCAGAGTTCAACATAACAAAAGTAAAAAAAACATTGAACATCAATTGAACATAGAACTTTGTGCCTTCCGAAAACAAGGATGGATTTCCCCATCCTTCATGGTCCCTGTTGGTGGGAGGAGGGAAAGGTGCCTCATTTTCGTAGGGGCCCTCCCTAGTAATGAGGAAATACTCATTTTCACTAGAAATGTCCAACATTAAGCGCTTAAGAAAGCTCCTCAGTCAGTTTCATGAACTATTTGGATTAAGTCATAAGACTTTTTTTTTTTTTTTTCCTTATTATTATTTTTTATTATTTTTTTTATTTATTTATAGCGGACTGTCAAAATGGAAATAGAGTCGAAAATAAACAGAAGGGAGTATCCATAGGTAGGCCCATGCTAGCCTGCCTGAGAAACCTGTCGTGAATCAAAAAAATTAAATGCGTAGTTTATTCTGCTACTAATACTTGTAAAGTTAGCCTCATTTATTCTTCCTCTGGGCCATAGTTATCTCATTAACTATGTAGTGGCAGGTCTCTTCTAAACTCTGTAAGCCTCTCTCTTGCACGTTGAGCTGCTCTGTCCGAAGTGTTGATGCGTTTCCATGGCAACAGTTCATTCAAACGTTCCTCTACAGCTCTTGCAGCGTTCCTCTTCGACGCGGTAATCTTTATCTGAAATCCACGTTTAATCAAATCCTGAGCTGCTTCATCCGCACTCCCGTAGATCCGTAGCCCGGAGTCCCAGTGTACTCGCATCCTCGTGTAGGGTGTCTGGAATCGGATCCCCCTCTCCTTCAGGGCAGCTTTGATTGGCCCATATGCTTTGCGTTTTTCGACGATATCAGCTGCATAGTCGTTGTCAAAGTAAACTCGCTTGCCATCGATTTCAACCTTCTTCTGCCATGCTTTCTGAAGAACCATCTCTTTGACACAGAATTGTAAAAAGTTCACTATTATTGATCGCGGTGGTGCGGTTGTTGCCGGTTTCGAAACTAGCGCTCTATGTGCCCGTTGGACTTGGAGCTCAACTTCAGTTGGCAGTTCGAGGTGAGTTTTGAATAGTTCACTTACAAAGTCAGTGACCGATTTGCCTTCTTTTTCTTCCGGTACTCCATAAATTCGAATATTATTTCTTCTAGAGCGACTCTCCAAATCCACTAGCTTGTCCTGCATCTCCGAGTTTTGTTTCACAACTGTTATCAGCGTATCTTTCATTTCTAAGCAGGCTAATTCCAGGTCCGCTATTCGTGTTTGAGCCTCTATGATATTGGCGTTTTGGCTCTGCACCTCTCGCAAAACTTCGGTTTTGAATTCAACGAGGTCATCCTTCATAGTTTTCATGACATCATTTTTAAAATCACTCAGGTCCTGTCTCACAACTTGCTTGAAGTCCTTCAGTTCTTTGGATAGAAGCGCCAGGCTTTCGAGCAGAGTGTTTTGGTTAACAGTAACTTTAGCTTCAGAAGCGTTACCTGAGGCTGTTCCTTCACCGCCATCTTCGTCAGGCCCGGTATCCACATCCACATCCGAGTTTAGTTGATTTTTGCTCATCTTCTTGTCGGTCTTATGACTTCTTTGCATTCTTCCTCCTTTCATACTCGAGTTTAGTTTATTTCACTGCTTTTTCTAGTGCTAGGAGGTATTTTTTAAAACGACTGTGGGGAGCAAACCACTACACGTCCATCTCGCTCTCTTGCGCCACCGGAAGCCCCAAGACATCTTGATTTTAAAGTGCTCCTATTATGATTTCTGGATATATTCCCGTTCATGCAGTGTGTAATAGAGCTGTTTGTGATTGTAAAAGCTCTGCAAAGATCAAAGTGCAGATAAACTGAGTTTTTGTCTAGTGAATGAAAGATTCGATTCTGAACTGAAACGAGTCGTCAGTAATTCAGTCTCACTTTTTTATGTAGGTTTGTAACTAATTAGCATAATACCAGCCTGTGGTCTTGATTGGCTGAGCAGTGTCTCTTAGCTCCGCCCTCAAACACTAGTTTATCTGAGACTGGAAGAGTTCGTGTTGTTCGTGTCGAGAAGACGCTGTTTTCTGAGATCGATACGGTAAAACCCACGCCATCGTTACTGTTCGTATCACTGTGATCAAGAGCGGAGATTCAGATATGATAATGAGCGTTTGGTTTCTGACCATTCACAACAGAGCAGCTCTCAGAAAGGCGGGGCTTAGAGAGACTGAATCTTTGAATGAACCATTTCAGGCACTGAGAGAAAAGAGCTGCATGTATTATGAGGAAATTAAAATAGCATAATAGGCGCACTTAAAATACAGTTTTTCCACGATTAAATAAGGATTTAATTTTAAAATTGTAATTTAAAGAGTAAAACATATGATATGACGGTATCGTTACCGCGGTAGAATATGTCAACCGTAACAGATTTTTTTATTCCGTGTACACCCTATACCGCGACATGTGGGCGTGGTTAACTCACGTGCAGCATGCGTGGGACTGACACTGAGATTTGTCAAAGAAACATAAAGAAAGCAGATCAGGAGGATCCACAAAGGAATAGCGTTTTCTAAATGGTTGTTGTTAACGTGATATTTACTCAGTGTTGGGCAGTAGCGTCGCTACAAGTAGTGACGTTACTAGCTTAACTACATTTCTCAATAGCGTGGTGGTAGCGTCGCTGTTTTCTAAATCAAATAGCTGTTCAGTAGCAAAGCTCTTTTTTTGATCAAGTAGTGCGGTAGCGTCCACACAAGCTGAAGCTACATTTTCTGAAGCGCAAGCTCAAATCGGATGCTAATACAACTGCTAAGGATCACTGATCCTGGATCATCAAGTGACACCGTCTTACACGGACCTGCCAAGAAGCTGGTGACGACTTCTTCTTTGTGTTTTACGGCGGTTGGCAACCAGCTTTTTGCTCCTTTTCACCACCTTCTGCTCCGGAAGGTGACATCACATACTCTACTTGGGGTGACCGTGACGCGCAAGAAATTTACTTGATGGAAAGATGGCAGAGGGTGAGGACAGAGAGGAATTGATCCCGAGGGGGGAGTCACCGTGGCCGTACCTCAAGAAGTACATGATACTGATTGAGACAGCAGAGAAAAAGTATGTCTTTAGGTGCTTATTGTGCAATCCAAAAAAGAAGCTGCTCTCAACTTCGAAGACATCAAACACGAATTTGAGAACACACATTCAGGTGATTCCTGAATAAGATAGCTAACACAACCATCGCAATTTACAAAACATTACTATACATTCATAAATTATTAATAAGTGTTACGATAACAGTAACATTTTATAAAGGTTTTGTTAACTCAGTTATAAGTTATTAGTTATTGACGAACTAATCATTTTCAAAATATCATGACTATATATTCACAAAAGAATAAAAAGTGGTATGATAACATTTTTTATAAATGTTTTGTTATTCAGTTATGTAATTTATAAATGATTAGTTAATGAACTAATCATTTATAAAACATGACTACATTCATAAATTCAAGTAGGCTACTTTAGAGTAAATTCGTGCTACACAATGACAATAGTGTAAATTTCAGAGAAAATGTACATTTAAAATAAAACAACGCAAGTAACAATAT
Source organism: Gila orcuttii (assembly GCA_026230005.1). Taxonomy (NCBI): domain Eukaryota; kingdom Metazoa; phylum Chordata; class Actinopteri; order Cypriniformes; family Leuciscidae; genus Gila; species Gila orcuttii. The sequence continues at coordinate 1,911,693 of JAPDVR010000001.1, read as the reverse complement.
ACAGTACAATGATAGTCAATATTAAAAACATTAATAACATAAAACAGCACCTATGTGGGAAGCACGAAGCCACCCTATTTTGTAGTTTATTGTTGACAAACTTGATGATACATTATTTATCACAAATCATTGAAGTATGTATGGCAAAATTGTTTTAGTATCATCTCAATAAACAATGGTTAATCATGAACAAATGATGAACAAACCATTAGTAAATGATCAGTATATAATTTATTGATGTATTGTTATGTTGTAAGCTGGTCTGTGTTCAAAAACACAAACATGCAGTATTTTTAAGAAGAGTATTTGTTTTCAAGCAGATGGTGGTCATTTATAAATGACTTAGAGTCAGGGCCTTCCAGTAGGTTATGTTAGTTAAATTAACTTATCAGCACAGACTTGTGTTCTGTGTGGAGTAAATTACTGTTTCTCTACAAGTCATTTACACTTTCTGCATCACTTAATATCAGTGTAATAAGTGTAAACTATTAATCACAGATATATACGGTGATGCATACCGCAATAATTTATGAGCGTATGTACTAGAATTTATAAATTACTTATAGCCAAACTGAATTAAAACATTCATAAAATGTTAGCATAAAACATATTAATCATTTATGAATGTACAGTCATATTTTGTAAATGATTAGTTCATCATTAACTAATAACTTTTAAGGGACTTATAACTGAACATCATTATAAAGTGTTACCCAAACTTAAATAAATAAATACAGTACATATAGGAGGGAAGAGGTGGGGAAAGGATTAAGAATCAGAGGAAAAGTTTAAAGGGGACCTATTATGCCCCTTTTCACAAGATGTAAAATAAGTCTCTGATGTCCCCAGAGTGTGTATGTGAAGTTTTAGCTCAAAATACCCAACAGATACTTTTCTACAGCATGTTTAAATTGTCACTTTTTGAGGCTCAGAAAAACGCACCGTTTTAGTGTGTATCCCTTTAAATGCAAATGAGCAGCTGGTCCCGGCCCAGAGGGCGGAGCCTCACGAGCTCGCGCTCAGTCAGGACAATCTCTCATCTCACAGAATGATAATATCAAAACAAACTCTCAGTAGCCTTGTTCATTTCGACCCGGAGTCGGACAATAATTCCCACAGAGCCAGATAATATATGCTCTATGGAGACTGAACAGGTATTGTCTAGTTTAATTACGGTTATAACTTGTTTTTCCATCTTTCTTTTATCCACTATTAGTACAAGCCTGTTGTTGCGGACCGCGTCCGAATGTTGTAAAAATATATTGATGAGTTCAATGAAGTTTATTGTAGGCCTACATCACACAAAAGATGAAGTGTCAATTTCACTCTAGAAAATCACTGTAAGAGCTGAATAAACACTGTATAAGAACACTCTCTCCCTTTCATTATCATCAACATACATAGCGAAGTAAAAAAAAACACTCGTTACAACCTTTTCAGGGGGTGCTTAATAAACTGGTAAACTGTATATCCGTAAAATAACTACTATGAACTTAATAAAGTGCGCGCTATCACTTTCATTTCTGCCATGATCAATAACGTTATGCCTATCACTCCAGTAAATAGAGCTATGAGGATTAATACATCAAGCTACACAACGCTTGGGAGACATTCTCGTCAATGCAGCAATGGCGGATGTGTACAACTCTCAACTCGCTGTGAACTCGATCAGGGCGGGTCTATGTTAGAACGGCAGTGTCTGTCAACACTCGTGGGCGGGGCCTGTGGCTGTCAACACTCGTGGGCGGGGCCTGTGGCTTTAGTGACGTCACAAAAGCCACATTCTGAAAACAGGTCGTTGGGAGACACTGCTTATGATTTATGGGGATTTAAAAAAAAGGAGTGGGTGGATTTTTATCACTGCAGGGTGGTTGTGTACACACACTGCCATCACACATTTATGTCCAAACACCATGCAAAAGTGAATTTTGCATAAAAGGTCCCCTTTAAAGTGAAAAGTTTAGATTATTCTGAAATTATGATGTTTTTAACATTTTATAGAGGGTTCACCCAACTAAAATGGCTTCCATGGAAATAGAACGTGAGCACGTCAAGAAAAGGAGTGCACCCAGGAATGAGGAGGAGGAACACCCTGTTCCTCTCATACAAGGCAGTGTAGCACAGTATTTCAGAGGAGGTAGACCCACCCTAACCCAAGAGCGATTTGACAAGTTGATCCTTAACTTCATCATTCAAGGACTGCATCCACTTCACACTGTGGAAAGACCAGAGTACACAGATTTATTCAGAGAGATTTTACCCTCTATGCATTTGATGTCTAGGAGAACATTGGGAAGAATGCTTGAGGATGAGTATACATCAATGAAACTCAATACCCAGATGATCACATGCAGACAGATGGTGAGGACCCAACTGATGATGGCGATGAAATAACTGGATACTTCCCATCACTCAGAACAAGAGCAGTTCTGAATGAAGTGGACAGCTATTTGCAATCACCCGAAACCAACCCTGTCAATGCATTCCAAAACCTTCCGATGATGAAGAAGATCTTCTTGAAGTACAACACAGGAGTCCCTGCTAGTGCAGCTTGTGAACGACTCTTTAGTGTAGGAAAAGAAATTTTCCGACCAAAGAGAAACCGTCTTTCCGATGCAAATTTTGAAAAGCTTCTATTGTGTCGTGTGAATAAACACCTCTTGTTAAAAAGCTTGGGGTCCAGCCTTGCCACCTCTTGATATGTGGTGGCAGAAACTTGTTTCCATGGAGAGAGATAGATATCTTTCTCACACACACAGACACACATACACACACATACACAACCACAAACAAACAAACACACACCAAATGTTATTTAGAGGATGTGGCGAGGGGGGCGAGGTTCAGCGAGGTCTGTAGAGAGAGAGAGAGAAAGGAGCCGAGCGGTAAGTAAATAGGTCAAGTGCAAATGACGGACACCTGTGTCTTATTGCAGTAATTGGCGTGGAGAGACCGCATATAAAGCCGTCTGGGACAGGGGAGCGAGAGAGAGAGAAGGACTCGGGACTCGTACACAACAAGCAGAAAGAGTTGTAACATCTACTTTCAAGAAAGCTTTGGAGGCTACATAATAAAATGAGGGACCGGAGACTTCGCATTTCAATGAGCCATGTGTATTATACCATAAATCACCATACAGTCAGTAACCATACACAATACATGAGGCATTCATTTCCCAGGCAATACATCAGAATAATTCAGCTCTTCCAAATAATGTCTTTGGTAGCCAAGAGTTCAGTCTCTAGAGTCCCACAAGTAATAAAAAAACAGTACTAAAGTGGACTGAGAGCTGTTACAGCGGAAAGAGTTATCCTCTAAAGTGGACTGAGAGCTGTTATAGCGGAAAGAGTTATCATCTAAAGTGGACTCAGAGTTGTTAGAGTGGAAAGAGTTATCACCTGAAGTGGACTGAGAGCTGTTACAGCGGAAAGAGTTATCATCTAAAGTGGACTCAGAGTTGTTAGAGTGGAAAGAGTTCTCACCTAAAATGGACTGAGAGCTGTTACAGCGGAAAGAGTTATCACCTGAAGTGGACTGAGAGCTGTAACAGTGGAAAGAGTTATCACCTAAAGTGGACTGAGAGCTGTTACAGCGGAAAGAGTTATCACCTAAAGTGGACTGAGAGCTGTTACAGCGGAAAGAGTTATCATCTAAAGTGGACTCAGAGTTGTTAGAGTGGAAAGAGTTATCATCTAACGTGGACTGAGAGCTGTTACAGTGGGAAGAGTTATCACCTGAAGTGGACTGAGAGCTGTAACAGTGGAAAGAGTTATCACCTAAAGTGGACTGAGAGCTGTTACAGCGGAAAGAGTTATCATCTAAAGTTGACTGAGAGCTGCTACAGTGGAAAGAGTTATCACCTAAAGTGGACTGAGAGCTGTTACAGCGGAAAGAGTTATCACCTGAAGTGGACTGAGAGCTGTTACAGTGGAAAGAGTTATCACCTAAAGTGGACTGAGAGCTGTTACAGCGGAAAGAGTTATCATCTAAAGTGGACTGAGAGCTGCTACAGTGGAAAGAGTTATCACCTAAAGTGGACTGAGAGCTGTTACAGCGGAAAGAGTTATCACCTGAAGTGGACTGAGAGCTGTTACAGTGGAAAGAGTTATCACCTAAAGTGGACTGAGAGCTGTTACAGCGGAAAGAGTTATCATCTAAAGTGGACTGAGAGCTGTTACAGCGGAAAGAGTTATCTAAAGTGGACTGAGAGCTGTTACAGTGGGAAGAGTTATCATCTAAAGTGGACTGAGAGCTGTTACAGCGGAAAGAGTTATCATCTAAAGTGGACTGAGAGCTGTTACAGCGGAAAGAGTTATCATCTAAAGTGGACTGAGAGCTGTCACAGCAGAAAGAGTTATCATCTAAAGTGGACTGAGAGCTGTTACAGCGGAAAGAGTTATCACCTAAAGTGGACTGAGAGCTGTTACAGCGGAAAGAGTTATCATCTTAAGTGGACTGAAAGCTGTTACAGTGGGAAGAGTTATCATCTAAAGTGGACTGAGAGCTGTTACAGCGGAAAGAGTTATCATCTTAAGTGGACTAAGAGCTGTTACAGTGGGAAGAGTTATCATCTAAAGTGGACTGAGAGCTGTAACAGCGGAAAGAGTTATCTAAAGTGGACTGAGAGCTGTTACAGCGGGAAGAGTTATCATCTAAAGTGGACTGAGAGCTGCTACAGTGGAAAGAGTTATCATCTAAAGTGGACTGAGAGCTGTTACAGCGGGAAGAGTTATCATCTAAAGTGGACTGAGAGCTGTTACAGCGGAAAGAGTTATCATCTAAAGTGGACTGAGAGCTGTTACAGCGGAAAGAGTTATCATCTAAAGTGGACTGAGAGCTGTTACAGTGGGAAGAGTTATCATCTAAAGTGGACTGAGAGCTGCTACAGTGGAAAGAGTTATCATCTAAAGTGGACTGAGAGCTGTTACAGCGGGAAGAGTTATCACCTGAAGTGGACTGAGAGCTGTTACAGCGGAAAGAGTTATCATCTAAAGTGGACTGAGAGCTGTTACAGCGGAAAGAGTTATCACCTAAAGTGGACTGAGAGCTGTTACAGCGGAAAGAGTTATTACCTAAAGTGGACTGAGAGCTGTTAAAGCGGAAAGAGTTATCATCTAAAGTGGACTGAGAGCTGTTACAGCGGAAAGAGTTATCACCTAAAGTGGACTGAGAGCTGTTACAGCGGAAAGAGTTATCACCTAAAGTGGACTGAGAGCTGTTAAAGCGGAAAGAGTTATCATCTAAAGTGGACTGAGAGCTGCTACAGTGGAAAGAGTTATCATCTAAAGTGGACTGAGAGCTGTTACAGCGGAAAGAGTTATCACCTAAAGTGGACTGAGAGCTGTTAAAGCGGAAAGAGTTATCATCTAAAGTGGACTGAGAGCTGCTACAGTGGAAAGAGTTATCATCTAAAGTGGACTGAGAGCTGTTACAGCGGAAAGAGTTATCATCTAAAGTGGACTGAGAGCTGTTACAGCGGAAAGAGTTATCATCTAAAGTGGACTGAGAGCTGTTACAGCGGAAAGAGTTATCATCTAAAGTGGACTGAGAGCTGTTACAGCGGAAAGAGTTATCATCTAAAGTGGACTGAGAGCTGTTACAGCGGAAAGAGTTATCACCTGAAGTGGACTGAGAGCTGTTACAGCGGAAAGAGTTATCATCTAAAGTGGACTGAGAGCTGTTACAGCGGAGTTATCTAAAGTGGACTGAGAGCTGTTACAGCGGAAAGAGTTATCATCTAAAGTGGACTGAGAGCTGTTACAGCGGAAAGAGTTATCACCTAAAGTGGACTGAGAGCTGTTACAGCGGAAAGAGTTATTACCTAAAGTGGACTGAGAGCTGTTAAAGCGGAAAGAGTTATCATCTAAAGTGGACTGAGAGCTGTTACAGCGGAAAGAGTTATCACCTAAAGTGGACTGAGAGCTGTTACAGCGGAAAGAGTTATCACCTAAAGTGGACTGAGAGCTGTTAAAGCGGAAAGAGTTATCATCTAAAGTGGACTGAGAGCTGCTACAGTGGAAAGAGTTATCATCTAAAGTGGACTGAGAGCTGTTACAGCGGAAAGAGTTATCATCTAAAGTGGACTGAGAGCTGTTACAGCGGAAAGAGTTATCATCTAAAGTGGACTGAGAGCTGTTACAGCGGAAAGAGTTATCATCTAAAGTGGACTGAGAGCTGTTACAGCGGAAAGAGTTATCATCTAAAGTGGACTGAGAGCTGTTACAGCGGAAAGAGTTATCACCTGAAGTGGACTGAGAGCTGTTACAGCGGAAAGAGTTATCATCTAAAGTGGACTGAGAGCTGTTACAGCGGAAAGAGTTATCTAAAGTGGACTGAGAGCTGTTACAGCGGAAAGAGTTATCATCTAAAGTGGACTGAGAGCTGCTACAGTGGAAAGAGTTATCATCTAAAGTGGACTGAGAGCTGTTACAGCGGAAAGAGTTATCATCTAAAGTGGACTGAGAGCTGTTACAGCGGAAAGAGTTATCACCTAAAGTGGACTGAGAGCTGTTACAGCGGAAAGAGTTATCACCTAAAGTGGACTGAGAGCTGTTAAAGCGGAAAGAGTTATCATCTAAAGTGGACTGAGAGCTGTTACAGCGGAAAGAGTTATCATCTAAAGTGGACTGAGAGCTGTTACAGCGGAAAGAGTTATCATCTAAAGTGGACTGAGAGCTGTTACAGTGGGAAGAGTTATCACCTAAATTGGACTGAGAGCTGTTACAGCGGAAAGAGTTATCATCTAAAGTGGACTGAGAGCTGTAACAGCGGAAAGAGTTATCACCTAAAGTGGATTGAGAGCTGTTACAGCAGAAAGAGTTATCATCTAAAGTGGACTGAGAGCTGTTACAGTGGGAAGAGTTATCATCTAAAGTGGACTGAGAGCTGTTACAGCGGAAAGAGTTATCTAAAGTGGACTGAGAGCTGTTACAGTGGGAAGAGTTATCATCTAAAGTGGACTGAGAGCTGTTACAGCGGAAAGAGTTATCACCTAAAGTGGACTGAGAGCTGTTACAGCAGAAAGAGTTATCATCTAAAGTGGACTGAGAGCTGTTACAGTGGGAAGAGTTATCATCTAAAGTGGACTGAGAGCTGTTACAGTGGGAAGAGTTATCACCTAAAGTGGACTGAGAGCTGTTACAGCGGAAAGAGTTATCTAAAGTTGACTGAGAGCTGTTACAGTGGGAAGAGTTATCATCTAAAGTGGACTGAGAGCTGTTACAGCGGGAAGAGTTATCATCTAAAGTGGACTGAGAGCTGTTACAGCGGAAAGAGTTATCACCTAAAGTGGACTGAGAGCTGTTACAGCGGAAATAGTTATCTAAAGTGGACTGAGAGCTGTTACAGCGGAAAGAGTTATCATCTAAAGTGGACTGAGAGCTGCTACAGTGGAAAGAGTTATCATCTAAAGTGGACTGAGAGCTGTTACAGCGGAAAGAGTTATCATCTAAAGTGGACTGAGAGCTGTTACAGCGGAAAGAGTTATCACCTAAAGTGGACTGAGAGCTGTTACAGCGGAAAGAGTTATCACCTAAAGTGGACTGAGAGCTGTTAAAGCGGAAAGAGTTATCATCTAAAGTGGACTGAGAGCTGTTACAGTGGAAAGAGTTATCATCTAAAGTGGACTGAGAGCTGTTACAGCGGAAAGAGTTATCATCTAAAGTGGACTGAGAGCTGTTACAGTGGGAAGAGTTATCACCTAAATTGGACTGAGAGCTGTTACAGCGGAAAGAGTTATCATCTAAAGTGGACTGAGAGCTGTAACAGCGGAAAGAGTTATCACCTAAAGTGGATTGAGAGCTGTTACAGCAGAAAGAGTTATCATCTCAAGTGGACTGAGAGCTGTTACAGTGGGAAGAGTTATCATCTAAAGTGGACTGAGAGCTGTTACAGCGGAAAGAGTTATCTAAAGTGGACTGAGAGCTGTTACAGTGGGAAGAGTTATCATCTAAAGTGGACTGAGAGCTGTTACAGCGGAAAGAGTTATCACCTAAAGTGGATTGAGAGCTGTTACAGCAGAAAGAGTTATCATCTAAAGTGGACTGAGAGCTGTTACAGTGGGAAGAGTTATCATCTAAAGTGGACTGAGAGCTGTTACAGTGGGAAGAGTTATCACCTAAAGTGGACTGAGAGCTGTTACAGCGGAAAGAGTTATCTAAAGTTGACTGAGAGCTGTTACAGTGGGAAGAGTTATCATCTAAAGTGGACTGAGAGCTATTACAGCGGGAAGAGTTATCATCTAAAGTGGACTGAGAGCTGTTACAGCAGAAAGAGTTATCACCTAAAGTGGACTGAGAGCTGTTACAGCGGAAAGAGTTATCATCTAAAGTGGACTGTGAGCTGTTACAGCGGAAAGAGTTATCACCTAAAGTGGACTGAGAGCTGTTACAGCGGAAAGAGTTATCACCTAAAGTGGACTGAGAGCTGTTACAGCAGAAAGAGTTATCATCTAAAGTGGACTGAGAGCTGTTACAGCAGAAAGAGTTATCACCTAAAGTGGACTGAGAGCTGTTACAGCGGAAAGAGTTATCATCTAAAGTGGACTGAGAGCTGTTACAGCGGAAAGAGTTATCACCTAAAGTGGACTGAGAGCTGTTACAGCGGAAAGAGTTATCACCTAAAGTGGACTGAGAGCTGTTACAGCAGAAAGAGTTATCATCTAAAGTGGACTGAGAGCTGTTACAGCGGAAAGAGTTATCATCTAAAGTGGACTGAGAGCTGTTACAGCAGAAAGTTATCATCTAAAGTGGACTGAGAGCTGTTACAGCAGAAAGAGTTATCATCTAAAGTGGACTGAGAGCTGTTACAGCGGAAAGAGTTATCACCTAAAGTGGACTGAGAGCTGTTACAGCGGAAAGAGTTATCATCTTAAGTGGACTGAGAGCTGTTACAGTGGGAAGAGTTATCATCTAAAGTGGACTGAGAGCTGTTACAGCGGAAAGAGTTATCATCTTAAGTGGACTAAGAGCTGTTACAGTGGGAAGAGTTATCATCTAAAGTGGACTGAGAGCTGTAACAGCGGAAAGAGTTATCTAAAGTGGACTGAGAGCTGTTACAGCGGGAAGAGTTATCATCTAAAGTGGACTGAGAGCTGCTACAGTGGAAAGAGTTATCATCTAAAGTGGACTGAGAGCTGTTACAGCGGGAAGAGTTATCATCTAAAGTGGACTGAGAGCTGTTACAGCGGAAAGAGTTGTCATCTAAAGTGGACTGAGAGCTGTTACAGCGGAAAGAGTTATCATCTAAAGTGGACTGAGAGCTGTTACAGTGGCAAGAGTTATCATCTAAAGTGGACTGAGAGCTGCTACAGTGGAAAGAGTTATCATCTAAAGTGGACTGAGAGCTGTTACAGCGGGAAGAGTTATCACCTGAAGTGGACTGAGAGCTGTTACAGCGGAAAGAGTTATCATCTAAAGTGGACTGAGAGCTGTTACAGCGGAAAGAGTTATCACCTAAAGTGGACTGAGAGCTGTTACAGCGGAAAGAGTTATTACCTAAAGTGGACTGAGAGCTGTTAAAGCGGAAAGAGTTATCATCTAAAGTGGACTGAGAGCTGTTACAGCGGAAAGAGTTATCACCTAAAGTGGACTGAGAGCTGTTACAGCGGAAAGAGTTATCACCTAAAGTGGACTGAGAGCTGTTAAAGCGGAAAGAGTTATCATCTAAAGTGGACTGAGAGCTGCTACAGTGGAAAGAGTTATCATCTAAAGTGGACTGAGAGCTGTTACAGCGGAAAGAGTTATCATCTAAAGTGGACTGAGAGCTGTTACAGCGGAAAGAGTTATCATCTAAAGTGGACTGAGAGCTGTTACAGCGGAAATAGTTATCATCTAAAGTGGACTGAGAGCTGTTACAGCGGAAAGAGTTATCATCTAAAGTGGACTGAGAGCTGTTACAGCGGAAAGAGTTATCACCTGAAGTGGACTGAGAGCTGTTACAGCGGAAAGAGTTATCATCTAAAGTGGACTGAGAGCTGTTACAGCGGAAAGAGTTATCTAAAGTGGACTGAGAGCTGTTACAGCGGAAAGAGTTATCATCTAAAGTGGACTGAGAGCTGTTACAGCGGAAAGAGTTATCACCTAAAGTGGACTGAGAGCTGTTACAGCGGAAAGAGTTATTACCTAAAGTGGACTGAGAGCTGTTAAAGCGGAAAGAGTTATCATCTAAAGTGGACTGAGAGCTGTTACAGCGGAAAGAGTTATCACCTAAAGTGGACTGAGAGCTGTTACAGCGGAAAGAGTTATCACCTAAAGTGGACTGAGAGCTGTTAAAGCGGAAAGAGTTATCATCTAAAGTGGACTGAGAGCTGCTACAGTGGAAAGAGTTATCATCTAAAGTGGACTGAGAGCTGTTACAGCGGAAAGAGTTATCATCTAAAGTGGACTGAGAGCTGTTACAGCGGAAAGAGTTATCATCTAAAGTGGACTGAGAGCTGTTACAGCGGAAAGAGTTATCATCTAAAGTGGACTGAGAGCTGTTACAGCGGAAAGAGTTATCATCTAAAGTGGACTGAGAGCTGTTACAGCGGAAAGAGTTATCACCTGAAGTGGACTGAGAGCTGTTACAGCGGAAAGAGTTATCATCTAAAGTGGACTGAGAGCTGTTACAGCGGAAAGAGTTATCTAAAGTGGACTGAGAGCTGTTACAGCGGAAAGAGTTATCATCTAAAGTGGACTGAGAGCTGTTACAGCGGAAAGAGTTATCATCTAAAGTGGACTGAGAGCTGCTACAGTGGAAAGAGTTATCATCAAAAGTGGACTGAGAGCTGTTACAGCGGAAAGAGTTATCATCTAAAGTGGACTGAGAGCTGTTACAGCGGAAAGAGTTATCACCTAAAGTGGACTGAGAGCTGTTACAGCGGAAAGAGTTATCACCTAAAGTGGACTGAGAGCTGTTAAAGCGGAAAGAGTTATCATCTAAAGTGGACTGAGAGCTGTTACAGTGGAAAGAGTTATCATCTAAAGTGGACTGAGAGCTGTTACAGCGGAAAGAGTTATCATCTAAAGTGGACTGAGAGCTGTTACAGTGGGAAGAGTTATCACCTAAATTGGACTGAGAGCTGTTACAGCGGAAAGAGTTATCATCTAAAGTGGACTGAGAGCTGTAACAGCGGAAAGAGTTATCACCTAAAGTGGATTGAGAGCTGTTACAGCAGAAAGAGTTATCATCTCAAGTGGACTGAGAGCTGTTACAGTGGGAATAGTTATCATCTAAAGTGGACTGAGAGCTGTTACAGCGGAAAGAGTTATCTAAAGTGGACTGAGAGCTGTTACATTGGGAAGAGTTATCATCTAAAGTGGACTGAGAGCTGTTACAGCGGAAAGAGTTATCACCTAAAGTGGATTGAGAGCTGTTACAGCAGAAAGAGTTATCATCTAAAGTGGACTGAGAGCTGTTACAGTGGGAAGAGTTATCATCTAAAGTGGACTGAGAGCTGTTACAGAGGGAAGAGTTATCACCTAAAGTGGACTGAGAGCTGTTACAGCGGAAAGAGTTATCTAAAGTTGACTGAGAGCTGTTACAGTGGGAAGAGTTATCATCTAAAGTGGACTGAGAGCTATTACAGCGGGAAGAGTTATCATCTAAAGTGGACTGAGAGCTGTTACAGCAGAAAGAGTTATCACCTAAAGTGGACTGAGAGCTGTTACAGCGGAAAGAGTTATCATCTAAAGTGGACTGAGAGCTGTTACAGCGGAAAGAGTTATCACCTAAAGTGGACTGAGAGCTGTTACAGCGGAAAGAGTTATCACCTAAAGTGGACTGAGAGCTGTTACAGCAGAAAGAGTTATCATCTAAAGTGGACTGAGAGCTGTTACAGCAGAAAGAGTTATCACCTAAAGTGGACTGAGAGCTGTTACAGCGGAAAGAGTTATCATCTAAAGTGGACTGAGAGCTGTTACAGCGGAAAGAGTTATCACCTAAAGTGGACTGAGAGCTGTTACAGCGGAAAGAGTTATCACCTAAAGTGGACTGAGAGCTGTTACAGCGGAAAGAGTTATCATCTAAAGTGGACTGAGAGCTGTTACAGCGGAAAGAGTTATCATCTAAAGTGGACTGAGAGCTGTTACAGCAGAAAGAGTTATCATCTAAAGTGGACTGAGAGCTGTTACAGCAGAAAGAGTTATCATCTAAAGTGGACTGAGAGCTGTTACAGCGGAAAGAGTTATCACCTAAAGTGGACTGAGAGCTGTTACAGCAGAAAGAGTTATCATCTAAAGTGGACTGAGAGCTGTTACAGCGGAAAGAGTTATCATCTAAAGTGGACTGAGAGCTGCTACAGTGGAAAGAGTTATCATCTAAAGTGGACTGAGAGCTGTTACAGTGGGAAGAGTTATCATCTAAAGTGGACTGAGAGCTGTTACAGCGGAAAGAGTTATCATCTTAAGTGGACTAAGAGCTGTTACAGTGGGAAGAGTTATCATCTAAAGTGGACTGAGAGCTGTAACAGCGGAAAGAGTTATCTAAAGTGGACTGAGAGCTGTTACAGCGGGAAGAGTTATCATCTAAAGTGGACTGAGAGCTGCTACAGTGGAAAGAGTTATCATCTAAAGTGGACTGAGAGCTGTTACAGCGGGAAGAGTTATCATCTAAAGTGGACTGAGAGCTGTTACAGCGGAAAGAGTTGTCATCTAAAGTGGACTGAGAGCTGTTACAGCGGAAAGAGTTATCATCTAAAGTGGACTGAGAGCTGTTACAGTGGCAAGAGTTATCATCTAAAGTGGACTGAGAGCTGCTACAGTGGAAAGAGTTATCATCTAAAGTGGACTGAGAGCTGTTACAGCGGGAAGAGTTATCACCTGAAGTGGACTGAGAGCTGTTACAGCGGAAAGAGTTATCATCTAAAGTGGACTGAGAGCTGTTACAGCGGAAAGAGTTATCACCTAAAGTGGACTGAGAGCTGTTACAGCGGAAAGAGTTATTACCTAAAGTGGACTGAGAGCTGTTAAAGCGGAAAGAGTTATCATCTAAAGTGGACTGAGAGCTGTTACAGCGGAAAGAGTTATCACCTAAAGTGGACTGAGAGCTGTTACAGCGGAAAGAGTTATCACCTAAAGTGGACTGAGAGCTGTTAAAGCGGAAAGAGTTATCATCTAAAGTGGACTGAGAGCTGCTACAGTGGAAAGAGTTATCATCTAAAGTGGACTGAGAGCTGTTACAGCGGAAAGAGTTATCATCTAAAGTGGACTGAGAGCTGTTACAGCGGAAAGAGTTATCATCTAAAGTGGACTGAGAGCTGTTACAGCGGAAATAGTTATCATCTAAAGTGGACTGAGAGCTGTTACAGCGGAAAGAGTTATCATCTAAAGTGGACTGAGAGCTGTTACAGCGGAAAGAGTTATCACCTGAAGTGGACTGAGAGCTGTTACAGCGGAAAGAGTTATCATCTAAAGTGGACTGAGAGCTGTTACAGCGGAAAGAGTTATCTAAAGTGGACTGAGAGCTGTTACAGCGGAAAGAGTTATCACCTAAAGTGGACTGAGAGCTGTTACAGCGGAAAGAGTTATTACCTAAAGTGGACTGAGAGCTGTTAAAGCGGAAAGAGTTATCATCTAAAGTGGACTGAGAGCTGTTACAGCGGAAAGAGTTATCACCTAAAGTGGACTGAGAGCTGTTACAGCGGAAAGAGTTATCACCTAAAGTGGACTGAGAGCTGTTAAAGCGGAAAGAGTTATCATCTAAAGTGGACTGAGAGCTGCTACAGTGGAAAGAGTTATCATCTAAAGTGGACTGAGAGCTGTTACAGCGGAAAGAGTTATCATCTAAAGTGGACTGAGAGCTGTTACAGCGGAAAGAGTTATCATCTAAAGTGGACTGAGAGCTGTTACAGCGGAAAGAGTTATCATCTAAAGTGGACTGAGAGCTGTTACAGCGGAAAGAGTTATCATCTAAAGTGGACTGAGAGCTGTTACAGCGGAAAGAGTTATCACCTGAAGTGGACTGAGAGCTGTTACAGCGGAAAGAGTTATCATCTAAAGTGGACTGAGAGCTGTTACAGCGGAAAGAGTTATCTAAAGTGGACTGAGAGCTGTTACAGCGGAAAGAGTTATCATCTAAAGTGGACTGAGAGCTGCTACAGTGGAAAGAGTTATCATCTAAAGTGGACTGAGAGCTGTTACAGCGGAAAGAGTTATCATCTAAAGTGGACTGAGAGCTGTTACAGCGGAAAGAGTTATCACCTAAAGTGGACTGAGAGCTGTTAAAGCGGAAAGAGTTATCATCTAAAGTGGACTGAGAGCTGTTACAGCGGAAAGAGTTATCATCTAAAGTGGACTGAGAGCTGTTACAGCGGAAAGAGTTATCATCTAAAGTGGACTGAGAGCTGTTACAGTGGGAAGAGTTATCACCTAAATTGGACTGAGAGCTGTTACAGCGGAAAGAGTTATCATCTAAAGTGGACTGAGAGCTGTAACAGCGGAAAGAGTTATAACCTAAAGTGGATTGAGAGCTGTTACAGCAGAAAGAGTTATCATCTAAAGTGGACTGAGAGCTGTTACAGTGGGAAGAGTTATCATCTAAAGTGGACTGAGAGCTGTTACAGCGGAAAGAGTTATCTAAAGTGGACTGAGAGCTGTTACAGTGGGAAGAGTTATCATCTAAAGTGGACTGAGAGCTGTTACAGCGGAAAGAGTTATCACCTAAAGTGGATTGAGAGCTGTTACAGCAGAAAGAGTTATCATCTAAAGTGGACTGAGAGCTGTTACAGTGGGAAGAGTTATCATCTAAAGTGGACTGAGAGCTGTTACAGTGGGAAGAGTTATCACCTAAAGTGGACTGAGAGCTGTTACAGCGGAAAGAGTTATCTAAAGTTGACTGAGAGCTGTTACAGTGGGAAGAGTTATCATCTAAAGTGGACTGAGAGCTGTTACAGCAGGAAGAGTTATCATCTAAAGTGGACTGAGAGCTGTTACAGCGGAAAGAGTTATCACCTAAAGTGGACTGAGAGCTGTTACAGCGGAAAGAGTTATCTAAAGTGGACTGAGAGCTGTTACAGCGGAAAGAGTTATCATCTAAAGTGGACTGAGAGCTGCTACAGTGGAAAGAGTTATCATCTAAAGTGGACTGAGAGCTGTTACAGCGGAAAGAGTTATCATCTAAAGTGGACTGAGAGCTGTTACAGCGGAAAGAGTTATCACCTAAAGTGGACTGAGAGCTGTTACAGCGGAAAGAGTTATCACCTAAAGTGGACTGAGAGCTGTTAAAGCGGAAAGAGTTATCATCTAAAGTGGACTGAGAGCTGTTACAGTGGAAAGAGTTATCATCTAAAGTGGACTGAGAGCTGTTACAGCGGAAAGAGTTATCATCTAAAGTGGACTGAGAGCTGTTACAGTGGGAAGAGTTATCACCTAAATTGGACTGAGAGCTGTTACAGCGGAAAGAGTTATCATCTAAAGTGGACTGAGAGCTGTAACAGCGGAAAGAGTTATCACCTAAAGTGGATTGAGAGCTGTTACAGCAGAAAGAGTTATCATCTAAAGTGGACTGAGAGCTGTTACAGTGGGAAGAGTTATCATCTAAAGTGGACTGAGAGCTGTTACAGCGGAAAGAGTTATCTAAAGTGGACTGAGAGCTGTTACAGTGGGAAGAGTTATCATCTAAAGTGGACTGAGAGCTGTTACAGCGGAAAGAGTTATTACCTAAAGTGGATTGAGAGCTGTTACAGCAGAAAGAGTTATCATCTAAAGTGGACTGAGAGCTGTTACAGTGGGAAGAGTTATCATCTAAAGTGGACTGAGAGCTGTTACAGTGGGAAGAGTTATCACCTAAAGTGGACTGAGAGCTGTTACAGCGGAAAGAGTTATCTAAAGTTGACTGAGAGCTGTTACAGTGGGAAGAGTTATCATCTAAAGTGGACTGAGAGCTATTACAGCGGGAAGAGTTATCATCTAAAGTGGACTGAGAGCTGTTACAGCGGAAAGAGTTATCATCTAAAGTGGACTGAGAGCTGTTACAGCAGAAAGAGTTATCATCTAAAGTGGACTGAGAGCTGTTACAGTGGGAAGAGTTATCACCTAAATTGGACTGAGAGCTGTTACAGCGGAAAGAGTTATCATCTAAAGTGGACTGAGAGCTGTAACAGCGGAAAGAGTTATCACCTAAAGTGGACTGAGAGCTGTTACAGCGGAAAGAGTTATCATCTAAAGTGGACTGAGAGCTGTTACAGCGGAAAGAGTTATCACCTAAAGTGGACTGAGAGCTGTTACAGCGGAAAGAGTTATCACCTAAAGTGGACTGAGAGCTGTTAAAGCGGAAAGAGTTATCATCTAAAGTGGACTGAGAGCTGTTACAGTGGAAAGAGTTATCATCTAAAGTGGACTGAGAGCTGTTACAGCGGAAAGAGTTATCATCTAAAGTGGACTGAGAGCTGTTACAGTGGGAAGAGTTATCACCTAAATTGGACTGAGAGCTGTTACAGCGGAAAGAGTTATCATCTAAAGTGGACTGAGAGCTGTAACAGCGGAAAGAGTTATCACCTAAAGTGGATTGAGAGCTGTTACAGCAGAAAGAGTTATCATCTAAAGTGGACTGAGAGCTGTTACAGTGGGAAGAGTTATCATCTAAAGTGGACTGAGAGCTGTTACAGCGGAAAGAGTTATCTAAAGTGGACTGAGAGCTGTTACAGTGGGAAGAGTTATCATCTAAAGTGGACTGAGAGCTGTTACAGCGGAAAGAGTTATCACCTAAAGTGGATTGAGAGCTGTTACAGCAGAAAGAGTTATCATCTAAAGTGGACTGAGAGCTGTTACAGTGGGAAGAGTTATCATCTAAAGTGGACTGAGAGCTGTTACAGTGGGAAGAGTTATCACCTAAAGTGGATTGAGAGCTGTTACAGCGGAAAGAGTTATCTAAAGTTGACTGAGAGCTGTTACAGTGGGAAGAGTTATCATCTAAAGTGGACTGAGAGCTATTACAGCGGGAAGAGTTATCATCTAAAGTGGACTGAGAGCTGTTACAGCGGAAAGAGTTATCATCTAAAGTGGACTGAGAGCTGTTACAGCAGAAAGAGTTATCATCTAAAGTGGACTGAGAGCTGTTACAGTGGGAAGAGTTATCACCTAAATTGGACTGAGAGCTGTTACAGCGGAAAGAGTTATCATCTAAAGTGGACTGAGAGCTGTAACAGCGGAAAGAGTTATCACCTAAAGTGGACTGAGAGCTGTTACAGCGGAAAGAGTTATCACCTAAAGTGGACTGAGAGCTGTTACAGCAGAAAGAGTTATCATCTAAAGTGGACTGAGAGCTGTTACAGCGGAAAGAGTTATCATCTAAAGTGGACTGAGAGCTGTTACAGCAGAAAGAGTTATCATCTAAAGTGGACTGAGAGCTGTTACAGCAGAAAGAGTTATCATCTAAAGTGGACTGAGAGCTGTTACAGCGGAAAGAGTTATCACCTAAAGTGGACTGAGAGCTGTTACAGCAGAAAGAGTTATCATCTAAAGTGGACTGAGAGCTGTTACAGCGGAAAGAGTTAACACCTAAAGTGGACTGAGAGCTGTTACAGCGGAAAGAGTTATCATCTTAAGTGGACTGAGAGCTGTTACAGTGGGAAGAGTTATCATCTAAAGTGGACTGAGAGCTGTTACAGCGGAAAGAGTTATCATCTTAAGTGGACTAAGAGCTGTTACAGTGGGAAGAGTTATCATCTAAAGTGGACTGAGAGCTGTAACAGCGGAAAGAGTTATCTAAAGTGGACTGAGAGCTGTTACAGCGGGAAGAGTTATCATCTAAAGTGGACTGAGAGCTGCTACAGTGGAAAGAGTTATCATCTAAAGTGGACTGAGAGCTGTTACAGCGGGAAGAGTTATCATCTAAAGTGGACTGAGAGCTGTTACAGCGGAAAGAGTTGTCATCTAAAGTGGACTGAGAGCTGTTACAGCGGAAAGAGTTATCATCTAAAGTGGACTGAGAGCTGTTACAGTGGCAAGAGTTATCATCTAAAGTGGACTGAGAGCTGCTACAGTGGAAAGAGTTATCATCTAAAGTGGACTGAGAGCTGTTACAGCGGGAAGAGTTATCACCTGAAGTGGACTGAGAGCTGTTACAGCGGAAAGAGTTATCATCTAAAGTGGACTGAGAGCTGTTACAGCGGAAAGAGTTATCACCTAAAGTGGACTGAGAGCTGTTACAGCGGAAAGAGTTATTACCTAAAGTGGACTGAGAGCTGTTAAAGCGGAAAGAGTTATCATCTAAAGTGGACTGAGAGCTGTTACAGCGGAAAGAGTTATCACCTAAAGTGGACTGAGAGCTGTTACAGCGGAAAGAGTTATCACCTAAAGTGGACTGAGAGCTGTTAAAGCGGAAAGAGTTATCATCTAAAGTGGACTGAGAGCTGCTACAGTGGAAAGAGTTATCATCTAAAGTGGACTGAGAGCTGTTACAGCGGAAAGAGTTATCATCTAAAGTGGACTGAGAGCTGTTACAGCGGAAAGAGTTATCATCTAAAGTGGACTGAGAGCTGTTACAGCGGAAATAGTTATCATCTAAAGTGGACTGAGAGCTGTTACAGCGGAAAGAGTTATCATCTAAAGTGGACTGAGAGCTGTTACAGCGGAAAGAGTTATCACCTGAAGTGGACTGAGAGCTGTTACAGCGGAAAGAGTTATCATCTAAAGTGGACTGAGAGCTGTTACAGCGGAAAGAGTTATCTAAAGTGGACTGAGAGCTGTTACAGCGGAAAGAGTTATCATCTAAAGTGTACTGAGAGCTGTTACAGCGGAAAGAGTTATCACCTAAAGTGGACTGAGAGCTGTTACAGCGGAAAGAGTTATTACCTAAAGTGGACTGAGAGCTGTTAAAGCGGAAAGAGTTATCATCTAAAGTGGACTGAGAGCTGTTACAGCGGAAAGAGTTATCACCTAAAGTGGACTGAGAGCTGTTACAGCGGAAAGAGTTATCACCTAAAGTGGACTGAGAGCTGTTAAAGCGGAAAGAGTTATCATCTAAAGTGGACTGAGAGCTGCTACAGTGGAAAGAGTTATCATCTAAAGTGGACTGAGAGCTGTTACAGCGGAAAGAGTTATCATCTAAAGTGGACTGAGAGCTGTTACAGCGGAAAGAGTTATCATCTAAAGTGGACTGAGAGCTGTTACAGCGGAAAGAGTTATCATCTAAAGTGGACTGAGAGCTGTTACAGCGGAAAGAGTTATCATCTAAAGTGGACTGAGAGCTGTTACAGCGGAAAGAGTTATCACCTGAAGTGGACTGAGAGCTGTTACAGCGGAAAGAGTTATCATCTAAAGTGGACTGAGAGCTGTTACAGCGGAAAGAGTTATCTAAAGTGGACTGAGAGCTGTTACAGCGGAAAGAGTTATCATCTAAAGTGGACTGAGAGCTGCTACAGTGGAAAGAGTTATCACCTAAATTGGACTGAGAGCTGTTACAGCGGAAAGAGTTATCATCTAAAGTGGACTGAGAGCTGTAACAGCGGAAAGAGTTATAACCTAAAGTGGACTGAGAGCTGTTACAGTGGGAAGAGTTATCACCTAAATTGGACTGAGAGCTGTTACAGCGGAAAGAGTTATCATCTAAAGTGGACTGAGAGCTGTAACAGCGGAAAGAGTTATAACCTAAAGTGGATTGAGAGCTGTTACAGCAGAAAGAGTTATCATCTAAAGTGGACTGAGAGCTGTTACAGTGGGAAGAGTTATCATCTAAAGTGGACTGAGAGCTGTTACAGCGGAAAGAGTTATCTAAAGTGGACTGAGAGCTGTTGCAGTGGGAAGAGTTATCATCTAAAGTGGACTGAGAGCTGTTACAGCGGAAAGAGTTATCACCTAAAGTGGATTGAGAGCTGTTACAGCAGAAAGAGTTATCATCTAAAGTGGACTGAGAGCTGTTACAGTGGGAAGAGTTATCATCTAAAGTGGACTGAGAGCTGTTACAGTGGGAAGAGTTATCACCTAAAGTGGACTGAGAGCTGTTACAGCGGAAAGAGTTATCTAAAGTTGACTGAGAGCTGTTACAGTGGGAAGAGTTATCATCTAAAGTGGACTGAGAGCTGTTACAGCGGGAAGAGTTATCATCTAAAGTGGACTGAGAGCTGTTACAGCGGAAAGAGTTATCACCTAAAGTGGACTGAGAGCTGTTACAGCGGAAAGAGTTATCTAAAGTGGACTGAGAGCTGTTACAGCGGAAAGAGTTATCATCTAAAGTGGACTGAGAGCTGCTACAGTGGAAAGAGTTATCATCTAAAGTGGACTGAGAGCTGTTACAGCGGAAAGAGTTATCATCTAAAGTGGACTGAGAGCTGTTACAGCGGAAAGAGTTATCACCTAAAGTGGACTGAGAGCTGTTACAGTGGAAAGAGTTATCACCTAAAGTGGACTGAGAGCTGTTAAAGCGGAAAGAGTTATCATCTAAAGTGGACTGAGAGCTGTTACAGTGGAAAGAGTTATCATCTAAAGTGGACTGAGAGCTGTTACAGCGGAAAGAGTTATCATCTAAAGTGGACTGAGAGCTGTTACAGTGGGAAGAGTTATCACCTAAATTGGACTGAGAGCTGTTACAGCGGAAAGAGTTATCATCTAAAGTGGACTGAGAGCTGTAACAGCGGAAAGAGTTATCACCTAAAGTGGATTGAGAGCTGTTACAGCAGAAAGAGTTATCATCTAAAGTGGACTGAGAGCTGTTACAGTGGGAAGAGTTATCATCTAAAGTGGACTGAGAGCTGTTACAGCGGAAAGAGTTATCTAAAGTGGACTGAGAGCTGTTACAGTGGGAAGAGTTATCATCTAAAGTGGACCTAGAGCTGTTACAGCGGAAAGAGTTATCACCTAAAGTGGATTGAGAGCTGTTACAGCAGAAAGAGTTATCATCTAAAGTGGACTGAGAGCTGTTACAGTGGGAAGAGTTATCATCTAAAGTGGACTGAGAGCTGTTACAGTGGGAAGAGTTATCACCTAAAGTGGACTGAGAGCTGTTACAGCGGAAAGAGTTATCTAAAGTTGACTGAGAGCTGTTACAGTGGGAAGAGTTATCATCTAAAGTGGACTGAGAGCTATTACAGCGGGAAGAGTTATCATCTAAAGTGGACTGAGAGCTGTTACAGCGGAAAGAGTTATCATCTAAAGTGGACTGAGAGCTGTTACAGCGGAAAGAGTTATCATCTAAAGTGGACTGAGAGCTGTTACAGTGGGAAGAGTTATCACCTAAATTGGACTGAGAGCTGTTACAGCGGAAAGAGTTATCATCTAAAGTGGACTGAGAGCTGTAACAGCGGAAAGAGTTATCACCTAAAGTGGATTGAGAGCTGTTACAGCAGAAAGAGTTATCATCTAAAGTGGACTGAGAGCTGTTACAGTGGGAAGAGTTATCATCTAAAGTGGACTGAGAGCTGTTACAGCGGAAAGAGTTATCTAAAGTGGACTGAGAGCTGTTACAGTGGGAAGAGTTATCATCTAACGTGGACTGAGAGCTGTTACAGCGGAAAGAGTTATCACCTAAAGTGGATTGAGAGCTGTTACAGCAGAAAGAGTTATCATCTAAAGTGGACTGAGAGCTGTTACAGTGGGAAGAGTTATCATCTAAAGTGGACTGAGAGCTGTTACAGTGGGAAGAGTTATCACCTAAAGTGGACTGAGAGCTGTTACAGCGGAAAGAGTTATCTAAAGTTGACTGAGAGCTGTTACAGTGGGAAGAGTTATCATCTAAAGTGGACTGAGAGCTGTTACAGCGGGAAGAGTTATCATCTAAAGTGGACTGAGAGCTGTTACAGCGGAAAGAGTTATCATCTAAAGTGGACTGAGAGCTGTAACAGCGGAAAGAGTTATCATCTAAAGTGGACTGAGAGCTGTTACAGCGGAAAGAGTTATCATCTAAAGTGGACTGAGAGCTGTTACAGCGGAAAGAGTTATCACCTAAAGTGGACTGAGAGCTGTTACAGTGGAAAGAGTTATCACCTAAAGTGGACTGAGAGCTGTTACAGCGGAAAGAGTTATCATCTAAAGTGGACTGAGAGCTGTTACAGTGGGAAGAGTTATCACCTAAAGTGGACTGAGAGCTGTTACAGCGGAAAGAGTTATCATCTTAAGTGGACTGAGAGCTGTTACAGCGGAAAGAGTTATCATCTAAAGTGGACTGAGAGCTGTTACAGTGGGAAGAGTTATTAAGTAAAGTGGACTGAGAGCTGTTACAGCGGAAAGAGTTATCACCTGAAGTGGACTGAGAGCTGTTACAGCGGAAAGAGTTATGATCTAAAGTGGACTGAGATCTGTTACAGCGGAAAGAGTTATCTAAAGTGGACTGAGAGCTGTTACAGCGGAAAGAGTTATCATCTAAAGTGGACTGAGAGCTGCTACAGTGGAAAGAGTTATCATCTAAAGTGGACTGAGAGCTGTTACAGCGGAAAGAGTTATCATCTAAAGTGGACTGAGAGCTGTTACAGCGGAAAGAGTTATCACCTAAAGTGGACTGAGAGCTGTTACAGCGGAAAGAGTTATCACCTAAAGTGGACTGAGAGCTGTTAAAGCGGAAAGAGTTATCATCTAAAGTGGACTGAGAGCTGTTACAGCGGAAAGAGTTATCATCTAAAGTGGACTGAGAGCTGTTACAGCGGAAAGAGTTATCATCTAAAGTGGACTGAGAGCTGTTACAGTGGGAAGAGTTATCACCTAAATTGGACTGAGAGCTGTTACAGCGGAAAGAGTTATCATCTAAAGTGGACTGAGAGCTGTTACAGCGGAAAGAGTTATCACCTAAAGTGGATTGAGAGCTGTTACAGCAGAAAGAGTTATTATCTAAAGTGGACTGAGAGCTGTTACAGTGGGAAGAGTTATCATCTAAAGTGGACTGAGAGCTGTTACAGCGGAAAGAGTTATCTAAAGTGGACTGAGAGCTGTTACAGTGGGAAGAGTTATCATCTAAAGTGGACTGAGAGCTGTTACAGCGGAAAGAGTTATCACCTAAAGTGGATTGAGAGCTGTTACAGCAGAAAGAGTTATCATCTAAAGTGGACTGAGAGCTGTTACAGTGGGAAGAGTTATCATCTAAAGTGGACTGAGAGCTGTTACAGTGGGAAGAGTTATCACCTAAAGTGGACTGAGAGCTGTTACAGCGGAAAGAGTTATCTAAAGTGGACTGAGAGCTGTTACAGTGGGAAGAGTTATCATCTAAAGTGGACTGAGAGCTGTTACAGCGGGAAGAGTTATCATCTAAAGTGGACTGAGAGCTGTTACAGCGGAAAGAGTTATCATCTAAAGTGGACTGAGAGCTGTAACAGCGGAAAGAGTTATCATCTAAAGTGGACTGAGAGCTGTTACAGCGGAAAGAGTTATCACCTAAAGTGGACTGAGAGCTGTTACAGCGGAAAGAGTTATCATCTAAAGTGGACTGAGAGCTGTTACAGCGGAAAGAGTTATCACCTAAAGTGGACTGAGAGCTGTTACAGCGGAAAGAGTTATCACCTAAAGTGGACTGAGAGCTGTTACAGCGGAAAGAGTTATCACCTAAAGTGGACTGAGAGCTGTTACAGTGGGAAGAGTTATCACCTAAAGTGGACTGAGAGCTGTTACAGCGGAAAGAGTTATCATCTTAAGTGGACTGAGAGCTGTTACAGCGGAAAGAGTTATCATCTAAAGTGGACTGAGAGCTGTTACAGTGGGAAGAGTTATTAAGTAAAGTGGACTGAGAGCTGTTACAGCGGAAAGAGTTATCACCTAAAGTGGACTGAGAGCTGTTACAGCGGAAAGAGTTATCATCTAAAGTGGACTGAGAGCTGTTACAGCGGAAAGAGTTATCACCTACAGTGGACTGAGAGCTGTTACAGCGGGAAGAGTTATCACCTAAAGTGGACTGAGAGCTGTTACAGCGGAAAGAGTTATCATCTAAAGTGGACTGAGAGCTGTTACAGCGGAAAGAGTTATCACCTAAAGTGGACTGAGAGCTGTTACAGCGGAAAGAGTTATCATCTAAAGTGGACTGAAAGCTGTTACAGTGGGAAGAGTTATTAAGTAAAGTGGACTGAGAGCTGTTACAGCGGAAAGAGTTTAGATGTGTATAAATTTAAAGTGTATAATTTAAACTACTTAGTCAACACTAACAGTAGCTGCTGTTCGGTTTTCACACTGCTGCTCTCCTTCTAGTCACTTCTGAACTTATCTTGATTAAAGCTCCAGGTAACGGGTTGCAAAAGATATCACAAAAAGAGCAAAAAAGCCCCTTAAAGACGCAGTAGGCATATAATAAGCAGACATGGCAAAAATGTACCGGGGAACACATTTAAACATAAAGAAAAAAAAAAAAAAAAAACAAACAAGGTGAAGTACTTTTCATTTCTAAAGTATTTGGGTTTATTTATTATACAAAGCCCTTTTTGTTGATTTTTCGAGGATAACTATATCGTGAAATATATCGTTACCGTGAATTTTGGTCAGACTGCCCACCCCTATAGTTGACAAATTTACTTAATTTTTCTTAGGTGTAAGGCCGTCTAACTCGATCCAATGGCGGTATTCGAATTAGCGGTGAAGGTCTCTGCGTGTTACTGTTTTTTCTCACGGCAAAGTATTTTTGGTTAAATTCAATACATTTTGTCTTATGTATTTACTCGTTATTTCATCTGACTCCATAAATGAAAAGGCTTTAATGATATCTGTGCATCATTAAATGTGAGCGAATGTTTTACTATTCTTTTAAACTTTTGAATGAAAATAATGTCAAAGTCAATTAGAATAATCAAATTTCACAATTTAATATGTCAGGTAAATGTATCATTACAATTTCATACTCAATTCAAAGATAATCAATGCAAAACATCAAATGCTCTAGAATAAAGAGGAAAAAGTTTACCCGACAAGAAATGCGTGAGGCTGAGAGTCTCGCAACTCTCAACCGCACGGGCCGATCTCAGATACAGAAAAGGCCCAGAGCTCTCGCTGCGTTTCATTATATACCCAGACCTCATTTCAAATCTAAGCATCATCCACAGTGGAAATTTACCTGTAAGTCACCATTTTCTAGCAGTGGAAAATCAGCATTCAGTCAAATGGTCAGAAGGTGTTAACTCAAAGACACACCCTCCAGTGTGGAAGATATTTCTAAACTTCCTAAGAACTTTATTATCTTTTGGTTTACTTCTTTGGGAATGAGACATTTCTTCCAGTCGCACTGAGACATTTTAAATAATACCAAACCTGTATGATAATCATTGACATTAAACCATTTAGATTCTTGTGTGAGTTTGGGAGATCTCTGCCAGGATGAAGAATGGGGGAGAGAAATGTAGATTAGGATGAGGGAGATGAGACCTTCGTCTCAATAGTGCATGAGGGGGAGTTCAAATGTTAATTTCCTTTGTTTTCTCAGAGAGTGGTCCTCTCTTAAAGTCCTTCTAGTTTTTCCAGTCTTACATTAGGTTAAATGTATTTGTGTGAGTAAAAGTGCATAATTTCATGTTTTATGGATGTGTTCTGTGCAGTGTAGCCAAATTATGAAAACATAAGAAAATAATGCAGTGAAATGACATGTCTATCTACAACAAGAACAGGTGATGCTCAAACAACAGAGTTGATCAATGACAAAACATCCATAAAATCTGTTGATGGGATTGTCATTACAACATTATTAATCAGTGGAGAAAGTGTGAAGTTGTATCTGTAAAAGTACAGTGTAATTACCAGTTCTCTTCTGAATGAAGTCTCGACGGATGAAGTTTAGCCCACTGGTCCTGTAGTGATCGCGAGTTATCAGGATGTTTCTCAATCTTGTCCTATGCAAAGTGTGGATTGAATCAT
Source organism: Gila orcuttii (assembly GCA_026230005.1). Taxonomy (NCBI): domain Eukaryota; kingdom Metazoa; phylum Chordata; class Actinopteri; order Cypriniformes; family Leuciscidae; genus Gila; species Gila orcuttii. The sequence continues at coordinate 1,885,966 of JAPDVR010000001.1, read as the reverse complement.
TTTTTGTGGCTCCTCCTACAGGAGTCTTTTTTGTAGACCGTCTTAGAAACACTAATTATCATATTTATACTTTGAAGCAGATGTTACACATTTAAACTAGTTTAATATACAAGAATATCAGTCATCATGCCATCTGTATATTTAAATGTTCCATGATTTAGTTCCTGCAGAGTATCGATCTCAGATTGATTTCAGATTGATCTCAGATTGATATCGGGTCGATCTCATATTGATCTCAGATTGATCTTGGGTTGATCTCAGATTGATTTCAGATTGATCTCAGGTTGATCTCATATTGATTTCATATTGATCTCAGATTGATTTCAGATTGATCTCAGATTGATTTCAGATTGATCTCAGGTTGATCTCATATTGATCTTCAGTGGCAGATCAGACATAATATATATATATATATATTTACCTTTATTTAACCAGATGAGCACGTAGAGAACACATTCTCAATTGAAATGGCAACCTTGCCAAGATAAAGCGAAGGTGCAAGATAACAAATACGTAGTTACACATGAAATTATACAAATCACAGATTAAATACAAGAAAATAAAATTTTAAAATAAAATACAACATTTTCTGGGCTAGCAACATAATCTATAATAAAGGCATCAAGTTATTATTATGTTATGTTAAATTTGCATCAAAACTTTGAACAGGTGATAGTAGCCATGATTCCATAACTAATATAACAACCAGAGCATGTCTTTTCTATAATTTTGTCATGAATAATTAATATGAAGAGATAAACATATGAACTTTAATTGTTTTTAGTGGTTTGTAGTGTGTGTAATCTTAATCTATCTTTATTTCTCAGTGTAAATGTCCTTTTGGAGCATGTATATGAAGGACAAAGTGATTTACAAGTCTATGCAAAACATACAGTGTCGCCTCAGAAAGATAGAAAGTACTTTATTCATCATTTACAGATGTTTCTGAAATCCATCCTCCTTTAAAGTTTTTCTTCTCAAATTAACTTCCATTTATGTCATTGTTGTTTTTCACTAGTATGACACTGAGTTCAGAAATGCAAAGCATTAAAGATGTGCTCTTTGTTAGTTTTGAGGTCACCTGTATTTGTGTAAATGCATTATGTGTTTGTGATTAGCAGAGTATATTTTCAGATCATGCAAAATTGAACGTCTTTTTTTACTCTTCTGCAGTTATTTACCTATGCAAATATAAACAGGTGCATGCTGGGCGCTTCTCCTTGACATTGTAATACAGACACAACAAAATAATAGAAAAAGAGATACAGTATGTTATTATTTATTTAATCTGTATAGGGATGCTCGATATATCGGTCACCATATCGGTATCGGCTGATATATGTTAATTTTTAATGTTATCGGTCCGATTAGAAAATTTGGCGGATATAATAAATGTAATAAATATTGTATTATTTCCTTCAGCTGAGACTCTTCAGATGCGCACTGTTCAACATGATGGTTTTGAATTGCGTGAAATGTGATTGGAATCACTTCAAAAAGGAAAATACAGTAAGTAGTGCAACAGTTGTCTGTCATATCGGCTACATAAAATGGTCATGAGAAAATTATAATTGTGTGATTGGGACATAGTGAGACTTTTGTTTTTGTAATCAGGCTCTCAAAAATTATATAAGAATATGGATTTAGATTTATCGGCCAATATATCGGTTGTCGACTTTCAAATATGAGGAACTATCGGTTATCGTATCGGCCAATATTTTCATATTGGTGCATCCCTACTATATTATCAATGTCACATTTATGACAAGCAACATCAAACAGCCTCAGCTAAGATGACGGATGAAATTAAGTTGAATATTAAAAAGAAAAGCTGAACATTAGATCACACATAAAATATAGCCAATTGTTTAATACTCAATTCTGACTTTTTAACTTGCAATTGCGACTTTATATCAGGCAATTCTGACTTTATATCACGCAATTCTGACTTTATAACTCGCAATTGTATCTTTTTATCACGCAATTCTGACATTATAACTTGTAATTTTGACTTAACTTGCAATTGCGACTTTATATCACGCAATTCTGACTTTATAACTCGTAATTCCAACTTTATAACACGAAATTCGGACTATATATCAGGCAATTCTGACTTTATAACTCATAATTTTGACTTAACTTGCAATTGCGACTTTATATCACACAATTCTGACTTTATACTGTAACTCGCAATTGCGTTTTTACAGTATATCACGCAATTCTGACTTTATAACTCGTAATTTTTACTTAACTTGCAATTACGATTTTCTGACTTTATATCATGCAATTCTGATTTTATAACTCGTAATTTTGACTTAACTTGCTATTGGGATTTTATATCACGCAATTCTGACTTTAGAACTCGTAATTTTGACTTAACTTGCAATTGGGACTTTACATCATGCAATTCTGACTTTATATCAGGCAATTCTGACTTTATAGCACGAAATTCTGAGTTTATGTCAAGTCATCTTCATTTATATAGCGCTTTTAACGATGTAGATTGTTTCAAAGCAGCTTTACAGAGATAAACATAATTTAAGGTAACAGAGATTGGTTTGGTTTTATAGTGGTTCTTGAATAATGTTTTTTCCAGCTAAAGTTAGTTTTGATTGATTCACTTCCATCTAAATTATCATTTTGTTATTAAAATAGGGTTCGCTAAGACGACACCGTTCTCTCTAAACAGACTTTAAACGCGAACCTGTGATAGACGCTGATGGCGTTCACATGCACATTAAGAATTGATTCTATAGTTATCTGCGTTTGAATATATGTGCGCAGGTTTGTGTCACGGTTCACGGACTCACTGTCTCGCCGTTGTCGTATGTCTGTGTTTCAATGTGCGTTGATTGTGGGCATGACTCGTTAGGGTGCTGATGAGCGGATCAGCACCAGCTGTCTCTCATTTAGTCAGCTATTTATTGTGTGTGTTTTCGGCTTGTCTTTGTCAGATTGTTGTCGAGGCTTCCTTGGGCTTGTGCTCTCAGGTTCTCCGTTTCTCCTCAGTTCCTGTTCTCGTGTCTCCGGTTCCTGGAATACGGTTGCCGTTCTGGACTCTGCCTGGTTCCTGCTGCCCATTGCTGTCCCTGCATTGCCAGTGACCCCGCCTGTTCTATCTTCTTCATCTACATCATTCTGTTCTCTGTGTTTTCTAATAAACGGCTGTTACTTCGCAACTGGATTCTATTGCCTTCTTCGACACCTGCCAGTTTGTAATTCCTTACAAACCATGCCTAAACAAACTACTTGTCGTGTCTATGAATTTTGATGCCGAAATTTATTTCATTTTATCACTTCGGGTAGGTACGTGAACCGAAAAATTCCACAAGGCTTTATCTGTAGAGTGGTATAGGGATCCTCCATAGGGAGAGGCTAGTTGGCACTTCAGCACTGCATTGTCATCGGGTCCAGGCGCAGATCCTTGGTCAGATCTGGATATGGCCTGGATCCGGCAGGCTGCGGGAAAACCTCGTTATAAACAAAGACACTAAAATTAGCGTAGATGCCATTCTTCTTATGATGTAACGAGTACATCAGGATTTAAGGGAAGTGTTCCCAGTTCCGGCTGACCTAATCTATGCAGTCTAATATTGAATTATAGAAGTCCATAATGTATTATGTGAATGCTAGGTCAAAGAGATGTGTTTTTAGTCTAGATTTGAACTGACAGACTGTATCTGCTTCCCGGACAATGTTAGGAAGATTGTTCCAAAGTTTTGGTGCTAAATAGGAAAAGGATCTACCACCAGCAGTCGATTTTGATATTCTAGGTATTATCAACTGGCCGGAGTTTTGAGATCGCAATTGACGTGAAGGACTATAATGTGTTAAGAGCTCGCTCAAGTACAGGGGAGCTAAACCATTTAGTGCTTTGTAAGTAATCAGCAATATTTTAAAATGTATACGATGTTTAATAGGCAGCCAATGCAGTGTTGACAGAACCGGGCTAATATGGTCATACTTCCTGGTTCTGGTAAGAACTCTAGCAGCTGCGTTTTGGACCAGCTGTAGTTTGTTTATTAAGCGTGCAGGGCAACCACCCAGTAGAGCATTACAATAATCTAGCCTTGATGTCATGAACGCATTAACTTGTTGTTGTAGTTGAACTAATTGTTCCGCATTTGTCAATTAGAGCATATGACGTAATTTAGATTTAATTTAGTAATTTATTTTTAAGATGGAAAAATGCGGTTTTACAGATACTAGACGAGTGACTTTCAAATGAAAGATTTGTATCAAAGAGCACACACACGCACACACACACACACACACACACAAACACACACACAGACACACACACAGACACACACACACACACACACACACACACACACACACACTCACACACACACAGGTTCCTAACCGACGACCAAGACTTGACAGAGCAGTCATCAAGTGTTAGACAGTATTCTAGGTTATTACGTGTGGAAGTTTTTTGTCCAATAATTAGAATCTCTGTTTTTTCAGAATTTAGTAGTAGGAAATTACTAGTCATCCAATTTTGTCAATTGGTAAGTTTCGTTAGGTTTTGAAGAAATATACAGCTGAGTATCATCAGCATAACAGTGAAAGCTAATTCCATGTTTCCTAATGATATCTCCGATCGTGATTTTAACGGTAAAAATGCTACAGTGTAAAACTGTTAATTGGTTAACAGAAAGTTTCCTTACTATATACGGTAAATAACTGTGATAGATCTAACGGTACATTTAATGTAATTTTACTGTAAAATACCATTAAATTTACAGTTTTTTAAAGTGAAAAATAAAACTCATTGTATAATTAACAGTGAAAAAACGTAAATTGACATTCCCACAATTCCCTGCGTGACACTTCACATTTGTTTTATTTTTGTTGAAATAACTATGTTTCTTCTTACTTTTCTTAGTTCTTTTCTAATCAGTTATGTACATTAGGGTGTTATGTTACATTTAATGTTGTTAAATTTCATGTGTGTTACCATAATGGTGTTTAATGTTTGTGCGAATTACACTGTGCAGCTTCTACATAATAGTATTAACTTTCGTGTGGAAGATTACTTGTGATGAGCTTTGATTTATCATGTGACTCTCATCACTGCTGTGATGATTGTTGGTTGTCAGTGTATTACAATGGTACAAAACAGATATTAATACTTCAATAGGTTGGTAAATTAACATTATATCAGATAATGAAATACGGTTTATTACTGTAAATTTTAAGTTAAGTCTGTAAAACCAATAACGTTGATACCATATTTTTGACGGTAAAGTTCTGGTAAACACAGCTGCCAGTTTTTTCCGTAAAAACAACGGAATTTTTTTTACAGTGCATGTACAGAGTGAACAGCAGCGGTCCTAGTACTGAGCCTTGTGGTACGCCATACTGAACTTTTGACCGATAAGACATCTCTTCATTTACTGCTACAAACTGGTAGCGGTCAGATAAATATGATTTAAACCATGCTAATTCAATTTCACCAATGCCAACATAATTTTCGACTATTTAATAGAATGTTGTGGTCGATAGTGTCAAATGCAGCACTGAGATTGAGTAACACTAATAGAGAGATACAACCACGATCGGATGATAAGAGCAAATCAATTGTGACTCTAATGAGAGCTGTCTCAGTACTATGATACGGTCTAAATCCTGACTGAAAATCCTCGCAGATACCATTTCTTTCTAAAAAGGAACATAGTTGTGAAGATACTGCCTCTTCTAGTATCTTTGACAGAAAAGGTAGATTTGAGATAGGCCTGTAATTGACTAATTCTGTAGGATCAAGTTGCGTTTTTTTGAACAAGCGGTTTAATCATAGCCAGCTTAAAAGTTTTCGGTACGTATCCTAGTGACAAAGACGAATTAATGATATTAAGAAGAGGATCTATGACCTCTGGAAGCATCTCTTTCAGTAGTTTAGTCGGTATAGGGTCTAACATACATGTTGTTGATTTAAATAAATTAACGAGTTTGCAAAATTC